>LD347515.1:81660-113656 GCA_001465055.1 Ptychodera flava
AATATAATTGAAGCACGCGGCTTAAATGTAGTATTCATGGACTGGAATTCTAATTCGGAGCTCGAGGCTTTCCTAAAACACTACAGTCGAGCACGCTATGCAAATGACATGCCTGTTCGCTTAAGGCGTGTGTGCACAGCGAGACAAAGGAAATGTTCCATGCCTTCCAATGTCTACCATTTTTATCAGCCAAGGCTGTTCAATTGTGCGAACATGTGTTCTAACATATAGTACATTCCCCGATTGCACGACATGTCATGCCTTGTTCAATTACATTATGGATATCTGTTGTTCCTTATTAAACTTTGTGTTCTTGAAAGTGTGGTGGATATTTACTCAAATTGTGACTTTTGAACCAACACGTTGCTGAAAAGTTGTTACCTGAAAATCATCCTGCATAGCATACTTTTACCGCAACAAAGACATTTTTATTGGCAACAAACATCAGTGGAAGGTTACATCGCTCGCCTGTAAGATGTATAGGCACTGAAAATTATCTGTAATATGTTTTCTTTTCTCAAATGTGGCACTACTGTTTCTGAGAACATGCCAAAGAGGGAAAATAGAATATGAATAATTGAAAACAATCTCAGACATGAAGAAAATTGCAATACGATCCTACGAAAATGTTCACATTGTGTCGGCTCCTTCTGAGGGTCTTGTAACAAAATCCTTATTGGAATAACACATCTTGAGACTGCATTGCTTCTAAGGCAATCCATCAATTTATAAATATTAGCAGACATGGATAAGCAAATCGACGGTGGCCGAATCACTTGGCGCATTTAAATGCATGTCTGCCTATGCAGATGAGCTATCGGTCAATGACATCGATAATGTTTCCTGCGTTTCCTTAACCTCGATCGTGGAAGAAATCCTTCAAATGTGAAATAGGTCACCCAATTAGACTCGCTGCCTCTTAGTTCTTCTGTAATAGGCTCCCTTATACTGTTAATCAAGTGTGCAAAACTGCCGCAAAAAGTAAAATGGGCAGAATTCGTGTTCAATGGAGATAAAAGGCTTGTTTAAGAAGATTTCAGCGGGAGGTCGCCTTAATTTCATTTTTGCAAGAAAGTTTGCTGGGGTTAGATCCTTTTCGCCCCACCTGAATTAGAAAGTTGAAAAGCTTTAAAATAACCTTGTTCAAAGGCTTAAATAAAACAAATCAAGTCTCCTGAAATTATTTTAGTCCTCGGCTTACTCAGGCTTTAATCGTCGACCTATTACATCGGGCATGAAAGCCTGGCTTTCGCATTGTTGACAAAGGCACCGACCATTAGATCTTCACAGGGGTGGTCACTTGACATTTCCGTAAGGAAAGTGAACGACGCCCTTTATATCTATACATTTCCATTTTCACGTAAGTAGTCCCATTACACCAATTATCAATAGCATACTGCGTGTCTGACTGAAAAACTGACATCCATAGCCACAATATCATCACAACTTAATTCGAGGGCGAAGCTTCGAGGATCTCGTGCATAATAACCCTTGACGCCACTCTCGATTGAGCATACAACCATGACGGGCGTCCTCTTCCGACACACTATTCTAATTATGTATGATATTTTACAGTCTACAGGGGGCATATGAACAAGATGCGCATCAAATAAGAACGTTTATTCGGATGATTACACATAAGAATTATTGTCATTTATAGATTAACTGAGGTCACAGTCAACCAAAAGAAGTTTAATAACGAAGAGTATTTGTGCATTTGTGTTAATTAGTAAGTGTTTATATGAATGTCGATGCAGCCCGGCCAGTCGACGCAGCCCGGCCAATCACGAACCAGAACATCAGTGCCATGTTTCAGTGGCAATATCGTATCGAGGAGCGAACAAAGCAGGTAATACACTCAATTCAATAAACATCTTCAATTGTAAATTATATACCTTTCGTTCTCCATTTATTTAATCTTATATATATATATATATATATATATATTAATCCTATACATGTATATATTACTTTATTATAAAGCCTTCAAAAGAAGAAAAATACAAAAACTGATATACATACAATTTCAAAGCAAACAATATATATATATATATATATATATATATATATATATATATATATATATATGTATATATATGTATATATATGCATTAGCTGGCAAAAAAAAACGAAAAAAGAAAGTTATGTATAGATCAGAGGCAAAGGTGACAGGCAGATGCAGAAACAGAGACATGAAGTAAAAACGATCAGAAAAAAGCCACAAAGACGTGATCTGGTGCTTTTAGCATGCTATATAATTATGATTGAACTTAAGTGCCTCATCTATGTGTATTAGACTGAATGGTTTAAATGGCATTACGGTCATCAGTGGATAATCATGTTAGCTTAACCCAATATTAATACACACGTCAGCAAGAAAATCGCTGCTTACTGTAATTCTGAAAAAATGACTTAATCCTTCACAAATGAACGCAAACACGAATTTTGGGCAAACTCGCTTGTCTGTGTATATCTTTACATACATGTATACCTTTACACTGTGTGTATGTGTATGTGCGTGCATCATTGGGTGGGTCGATAGGTGTGTGTATGTATTTTCCATCTGTGTATTGTTACCACTTAACTCGTCTTATTGACCTGGAAAGAATACTGCAAAGGGAGGGAAAACTCGGGCACACTCGAAGGACTTTGTATCACATCCATCTCATGATAAAAAACATTACTTTTATGTGTACCAACATGCCAACCAGGATAATGTTGGCTACTATACGAAAGTTTAAGGTTATGGACAGTTTTCCATAGAATATCATTACACGCAGGAAGTCATCAAGACAGATACATCCAGCAATTAACCTGATAAAAGATAACAGACTCCTTAATTCTATCAAGGAACGGAAATTTATGGAGCAAAACCAAATGCATTACAGGTCCTTAGAAGTAATGATCATTAGCTCCAAACTTTTTTTGTTTCACAACCTTTGTGACCTCTGACTTTGGGACCTTCAAATACAATTTCCAATAAATCGAATGTTACCAAGACCATCATATGAAGAACACAGTAAACAATTGTAAACTCATGAAAACGTATACTGCTGTATACATGTATAACCTGCATAAGAAGAATCCATACTAGCTCATGTTATCTTTCATGCACATGGTTTTAGTGTCATCAGTTTACGCTAGTGATTTAGGTTATTTTCTGGATAGTTGAATCTGTCATTGACCTTTAAAAAGAACAAGGAAGTATCCTTGAATAGCCGTGCGAGATATTATAAATCTGATATCTATAAAGGGGGGAAAGAAACGTAACATATGCCGCACCGTGAAACTATATTCAGTGAGTTTACAGTGTTTGTCGTGTACATTTTTAAACAACTTACTGACTTTTCATATAAATTAAATTAATGCAAAGACGGAAAGAAATTTGGCATATGTAATTCTTTTTGGCAGAAATAGTGCTATATGCGTTCTATTTCACCGCTGCCACTGTAACAAGAACATCAGTGCTGGCCTCGCATAACCTTTCGACAAATTGCCGCCAGCGCTGCGGTTGATGATCGCATTTAATGAGTCTCTAATATTTTATGACATTTTTTCGCCTGAAGAAATGCTAGCTTCTGAGCCCAGGCATGATCAAGGCTGTCTTTGATCTGTGTAGGCATTCTTGGTGATCACAGCAGACGGGAAAACATGTCATAAGCCGGACAGTGTTTCGCGCTGCAAAATGTGAAGTGTACGATATATGGCGTTCTTTTAAAATGGCGATGACGTCATTTTATTGCAGGGCAGTTCCAAATAGCTTTTACCATAAATTTAAGAAGCAAAAGAGTTTTATGCTTTTTCCATTGAAAAGATTTCTAGTATGTCAGAATGAGAGATCACAGGTGGATGTTGTATGAGTGCATGCAATGAATATTGTCGAATCGGATGTGAAACAAAACACAATAATTATGTTTTGACCAGTCGCATTCTTACGTTTAAGACAGTATGAATCTCGAAAGTAAAAGACTTAAACTTTTGCGTAAACTTTCCTAAACGAATCTTTTAACCATTCTCTTACAAAATTAAGAATAAAAATCGGGATTCACCTTGCAAATTTTGGTAATAGAAAAGCAAATTACCCAAGATTTACTGATATTTGAAAGTCAAAATGGCCGCGATCCCTATATTAACTCTATGGAGAAAAATAAAATTTTCCATTTTCGAAGCCGGTGAAAATTTTCCTTACGCCTAGAGCTTGAAAATGAGCCCCCACATTTGGTAGATCAGGAAAGAATTGTAAAAGTTTGAGAGTCCGAATATCTATCCCGGAGGCGCATTCTACCTTGGTACTCAGTGTGGATGAGAATTCAGTTTCAAGCAATAACGAAGATCAATACAGATTATGTTTACAAGTAGAACACTGAGCATGTCTCTATGATGTTTGGCGAAGAACAAGTAACCATATTTTACCGACAGAACAACAAAGCCCCCAGAAGGTACATGAAAAGCTGCTTTTAGTGGTGTATAATAACCTACAGCATGGATATTTTACTTGAGGTAATCGAGACGTTGGCACATTGCAATAACATCGGCATTATTGTCCGCCATCTGTCTACACTTCAGGATACTCCCACGGCCAATATGGCTATCGACGAATCGAGCGAAGACATCCGTCTTGGTGGACGAACACAATAATCGATTTGAAAGTGTACAAGATCTGCTATCTTTATCTCGCATTCCACAGTCCTATGTTGGGATATTGATACGCGAATTTTAATCTCGATATTCCAATGTTTGAAGATTTCATCTGAAGATAGGTTTTGTTCTTCACTTAGCGGGATGATGATTGTGCGTTTCTTAGAAAATTGTCTGGTTCATCGGTTGTGAAATGTACCGCTGACTTTATGTTTGTTTGACGAGGAAATAGTGGTATTTCTTGGAGATGATGTTCCGATTCAACAAAATTTATTCAATTAGGTTGTACTGATTTCCGTCGCAAATGTATGATTAGTCTATTGGCATCCGGCAAACCTCTGTATGATTTATAATTGTTTGTGTTTTATGTGAGTGATAAATCGAATGTTGGCCCATAATTCTTGTCATTTGTGGCTGCCGTTCTGTTTTCACGTCTCGCCGTCTGTGCGCGGGGATCATTACAACGTTTACATGATTGAGTTAGTTCCTATCTCGTCTGTAATCTCATGTACACGCGCTTCGTGACGTCGACACGCGGCGGATTGTCTGTCAGGATCATATTCAAGTACAGTGTGAACGAGCTTGCTTTCCCGGAGAAGAAAACTCTCTCCTATACATGTCATAACCAGACATTTCCAAGCACTGCGATGTCAGCATTTTATCGAGGCAGAAGTATTTATGAGATCAGTCGAAATACCCCTCGACAATAAAAGATCAATTTCAACTTCGTTCATTATTTTGCCATTGTATCACTAACCACTGACCCCAGCCCCCTCCCCTGGTACGTAATACCAAACGTTAGCCCTTTCTGCAAGTCGCGTTCTTGTCTTGGGAACTGGGTTCCACCATTTGTTACAGTACGCCTCGCAATTGCCTGCAAACTCCAGCGGTGATTTTGTGATTTTCATCTCATTCTACATCAATCAGGCAAAAGTATCCTGTTTCTTTCGTAAATTATTACGTAATAGCTTTGTGTCCCATGTCTTCTATATCGCCTCCAAGGGTCGTAAAGACATTACTCGTTTTAGGAAACCTTCAGGGATGCGAATGCATGACGATCAGATATAATATCGAATTAGACCAATATCTCATGGATGACCCAATGATTATATAATGCACAAAATGGAAAATGTGGTTTCGAATTTCAAGAACATATCTAGGAATAGATACACTGCGATGAATTCGATATTTATTTTATATCAGAGAATTGGAAATTTGCCGACTAAAGAGTTCAATACAATCATGGTGTTTATGCCTTAATCACGTGATTTGTTTGAGTCGTCACAGAGAGACAGAATCAGCGATTCGTTGCTAGCGATGCACTTGACGGGGGTTGAAATCACTTCGGACTGTAGCTTCTGAAACCGCACTATACGTTCATCTACTTAATCAGCAGGGGGCGGCATGTGACAATAAATTTCCAATTTTACGACGCAAACCATATTGTTTGATGCCTGCTAAATGGAAACGTACCACTTAAACGAATGATGTTGCCTTTTCATTGAAGTAGTTAACTTGTCAGCCCTCTGCATTAGCGATGGCGTCCCTTTCATGAATGTAGCGATTGAGCAATGACTAATAACCAAGCAGAGCATGAGAAGTTCAGACGATGGAGGGCGGTCAAGATATCATAACACGTCGTCTAAGTAAATTCCTATGTACTAAGACATTGTCTGTAGTGTTACTGTCAATATGTTTACGGTTTCGTAAGACTATTGTGAAATCGACAATTAAGGCCACAAAAAGGTTGACACACTCTGAAACTGTGTGGCAAAACTGCAACAAGAGTGTCAAAGGGTTTCTACTGACACAACGTTACGTATTGCATTTGATCAAGCAGACCCACAAATCAGTCCGGGTCAGCTCCAAAATTGGAGACTCATTATGATAATGTATTCCGGCATTCAGCCAATCATCGAGCAGATTACATCATTAATAAAGTACAGGTCACGCTGGGTCACAAATTACCCACCAAGTGTGATCGGCAGTTTTGGGCCGCTTATTAAGCCCCTGTCTTGTGAATTTCGACGAATTTCGACAATCAACATAATCCGCGTGTTCTGCAGAAGGTCATGTCCAACAAGGAGTCCGATTAGTGAACAAATATTCGAAATATTGACGATTCATTTCTACCCCCAGTTTATCGATCTCAAGTACCGAGAATCATTTTGTGGATGTTCGTCATCTCTATTAGAAATACTGTTATAAAGGTTATTTGTGTAGGTACGCGTATAACATTTTGCAAGAAAGAAGACCAATGTCAGAGCTTTAAAACGATACCTGTTTTGTAGTTGTCAAACGCAGACTAAAAATGGTACGCGATTTTGAAAATGTGTTGACAGAGTGGCCACACAACTGTTCCCCATACGGTAGAATTTGTATCGCTGCCATCTCCGATACAAATGGGGTATTCTGAACGATCTGTGTAGGTACACGATTTATATTTCGCAGGACTTCAAGCCAGAGTCTAGGAATCACAGCGATATATGGGGTTTGGTTGTCTTAGCCAGAATAAAACTGGTACGCGATTTTGAAATTGTGTTTTGACAGAGGGGCCTCACAACTGTTCGACATTATGACAGAATACGGCGCGGGAGTTCGACACAGTATGGCGTACGTAACGAAGGACGCATGTGAAGGTTGCCAGGAAATACAATTTTTACTGATGGCGCGCTGGCTGCTGATTGGATAATGAGAGGGGGAAAATATTATGGTATAGCGTCTCCAATTTTGGAGCTGACCCGGCCGGACTGCAAATTATTCAGTCACTTCATGATATCATCGCAAAATTAAATTTTATGTGACTTATATATGGCATTAAAGTATAGAAAATGTAAAAGACAAATACGAAAAAAGCATAATCAAATAGAATGTTTTCTCGGAATTAAATAATACATTAATATGATACAAAAAGAACGTAATAAGGTTGTCTAAATTTAGATGACCTGTTTGTCATAGAAAACGGCTTGATGGATCCGAAACCACACACCAACGTATTTGAGATTAGACGAATATGGCAAGTAGACCCCAGGGTATGTGAGTACTTATTGTCCGTCTTTTTAATCCGCGCGTAAATGCGGGATAATCCCAAAGGT
This sequence comes from Ptychodera flava, assembly GCA_001465055.1. Classification (NCBI taxonomy): domain Eukaryota; kingdom Metazoa; phylum Hemichordata; class Enteropneusta; family Ptychoderidae; genus Ptychodera; species Ptychodera flava. The sequence goes on from LD347515.1 coordinate 89,394, forward strand.
CTAGGCTGGCCCATAGTAAAGAATCTTTAATCTTTGTCAAGGGAACACTTTGCCATCACAAGTTGCCTTTTTATTGTGACTTGTTTTCGAGGAAAAGAGTCATGTATTTGTGCAAGATTCCCAAAATGAAAGAATCCGGTGAGGAAGGCGGGAGATAGCTATTTTCCTGAAAGTTACTCGCAAAAGCTACACCAGATGAGTGTCTCTCAAACTTTGACCCAAGTGTAGTGTAAACCATGATGGAAACACTGAACGGCTTCGAAGGATGAGTAAACTATGACCGTGACCGCTTCTTTCTCAAGGAGACGGCACGGGTCTATTTGCATTTTTCTTACTTGCAGCTGTATATTTCATATATGTTTCTTTCCCTCCATTAAACAGGTCAGTATCTTTCCAGTGAATTAATAGGCAGCTCTCAAAGACTTGCCCTGTGGTGTATAGCAATATCTGTTGTGGTTTCTGTCGGTCTGTTATTGGCATAGATGATAAATGGGGAGGATAGCTGCGCCCAGACTTCCTGTTGGGATTTTGCGAGAGACCTGATTTCATTTGATGCGAGTTTGTGAGTACCGGGGGACGGCAAGAAACAACCTCAACGAAAATTGGATTGTGCGCTGCTCGCCCTTACTGCAATATTATGACCCTGTAGGATTACGAGTAAAGGGAATCATAGCGGCGTGGTTTGCCGACGACTTGAAGCGGCATATCTGAACGAAAGTACCGTCGTTACCTTCCGTAACAATGGTTGCAATTACATGAAGAAAGCTATAATTGGAGAAACTTTTTCAAGCAACGGAAGTTAATATGCAGCATACACGATCGATTTGCGAAAGTGGTGCCCCGGGGTACAAGCAATCAAAATGCAGAAATTCAGGAAGCCACAGTGCGAGCTGCATAAAAAAGGTCCCTGTGTGAATCCTTACCTTATATTTTGAAAACGTGGACTGCAAAAACTATCAGTTTAATGGAAAGTTTCCGAATGTGTTCTGAGTATTTGTGAATCATATAATTCTATGGCGTTTATTATAAATATGCAACTCATTAGTTCATTAGATTAAGATATTGACGTAAAAACGACGTGATCCTCACAAGGTATGAGTATGTTTGCTTGTATGCAGAAATATGTTATTAAGATGCCGAGACCATTCTTCAGGTTTCAATACCAACAATGTGCCAAAAACCCGTCTATTTTTTCAAACAGCCGCCTAGGTGGAATTGTTGCCCTTCCTGTTATGATGTGATATTGACCATGACCAATGCAAAATTTAATGAAATCAGGTTCATTAAATGAGTAACAGCTTGAACTTCAGATATAACACACAAACAGACTTTGCAGGGTTGACGATGCGTATTTCGCATTGATATTACGCATAAGACAAAGGGTAATATTGTGCAAAAATAAAAACGCAGAAAAATGTATTACGAGTTACAGCTAAGGAAATTGAGAGCTCGCATGTGGAAAGATGACCCAAGGATGTCAACGTCTGTGTAGAAGCAGTGGATGATAACTTTGAAACTGGCTTTATAAGCAGGCTAGGATTGCCCTAATTAAATCAAGACCGCGGCCGTTTCGTCTCTCCTCTCGATTTTTACTTTTGTTTAAAACGTGCACTCTATGCTTCCACATACCGAGCTGACGCTAATGATCGATTTATTGACTGTTCATATCGTCTGGTGTACATTCGTTCGTTTCTACCGTTCTTGGTTTAACAGAGACCTAAATGAACCGTGTAGATGCTAGACCGCGTCACTTCCTAAAACAGAGCGTATGTTCTGAGCAATTTTTATTTTTTCATTTGCGTTGTGGTTCATATAAATATCGCTGCTGAGAAAAAAATCCGTATGTCGCTAGGAACCTAGTGGCAAACTGATTAACACTTTCAAGTGAAATATATCATTTTGAATGGTATCAACCCTAAATAGAAGGAAAAATCAGGCTTTTTGGATAATCGAGCTCGTTCCGTTGCCATGGTTTCTTAATTGAAAGGGAACTACCGGAAATACGTCATGTAATTCATACACACACCCCATTCAGGTAAACACGAATATGCCTTGTAATCGTAAGTCTATTAGAATTTCATAAATTTTATTCCTTATATACACAAGCGAAATTCTACTTAAATACCTTCGGACCGATGGTCAGTAGTCGTGTAAACGTGGAAAATACGCAGGCATGCGTGTAATTTTTGAGAATTGGTGATAGTCGGCAGCATTGGTATTTTCCCTTTGATTTTACACAAGAAGTTATACTGCTTCAGCATGCACGACTCTGACTACAACAGCCACCATCACCACTTCCATCATCATTACAATTATCACCGACGTCATCACCAACATACAATTAGCAAACAGATAATCAACTAATCACACAGTGACCACATCTCACAAACCATAAGAATAAATCTTGGTTTTCCGCAGTGTACCCGTTTTCTCATATAACGACATATCATGGTATCCGAGTATGTTTCATCCCAAGTAATATTTCATCGGCAGCGTAAACCGATAATTTGAATACCGCCTTATTCTCTGATGGCCAAGGGATAAGTGTTAAAAAATAAATGATACAATGCCAATCTGGAAATTTGCTCGCAATAAGTATTCTACCTTCAACAATACCTCTGATAAAAGTAACGAAGAGTATATTTTAGGGGAAACACTTCAGATTTTTTCCTCAACACGAATCGCGAAAGCAGCTCCTGCCACCGTTGTTCCAGGATTTGAAATTCATATTTCAAACTTTGAACGTCTTTCATATTGCATAAGTGAAGCCCTTTTACAGGATTAAATTCTGTGAGAGAATATCGTGTTCGCTCCTCATCCATGTAACCAGATATGTCGCAGAGCCTTTATAGCCTAGGATATCACAGATAATGTATCAAGTTCTGAAATTGACTGTTCTGCTTCACAGTACCAGGTAGACGTGTCATCTGTGTGTGTGTGTCATATTACATACATAATTCTTGCATATAGAAAAGCAGTGCGCACGCTCAAAAGAAACACAGATTTTACATATTAAGTATTTCTGTTTTTGCCAGATAAAGTATTCCTTCATGAGCGTTACTTTATCAATACCTCGTTAGCCAGCAATCTAATGGCGAGCTTATTGTCGCAAATGTAAAAACGAGGGCATGAAAACTGAAACATACAGTCTGCACCTTCAGCTGTCGCCATTGCTTTTTCTTTTACGATTGGCATATAAACCTTCACTGTACGTGATTTTGCTTGTGTTTTGAATTGATGGAGAGACGTGCGTCGCGAGCTGTGCTCTTTCAAAACGCCTGAAAGGAAAAAAAACGTGCCATTGAAACAGCAAAATAAATATGATTGCAAAGGAGCATGTAAGTATAATTAATGCTCATTGATTTCCCATTATTCAGTCTTCTCCGAATCTGCTCCCATCAAGCGTGCCTTCAGGTAAATTACATCGATGTAACGGTTTTGACAATAATGTCAACAACGTTGTGCTGTATTTGACAACCATTATTACGTGAGGGCCCGAGCATAAGACTCTTGTCCCAAACGCGCCAGTCGGGTCACTAATGGGTATATATACTCGCATAAATGCATGCATTTATAGATTAAAACATCCATTGATTTATTAAACCGTATATTTACTGATCAGAAGTCCAACAAATTTACATTGACAAAGTCTGTTTCTCTTTTTACATCTATCACTCATATAAGCTGATCACATTATTTACATAGATGTTACCCACACACGTTTTTATGGTTAATCATTTATTGTTACTTGGTACAGTAATTCATGTTTATCGCATGAACTTTTGGAAGAACCTTCGAAGTCTATTAGTCCCTTAAGCGAGAGAGAGAGTACAGTATGTGACATGACTGAATGTTGTTACAACTATGAAGAGATTAGATAAACACAACAATTTTTTTATTGCATGTAAAAATTTCGAATTAGGTAATTTCAACATTATGGACACTTATGAAAAGGGAAAAATCGATGCGGTTGTTTTTTGTGCTTGATGGAATCTATTCAGGCAGTTCCAATTGTATAATCGAAAGAAAGTTTTACAATAGAAAGAAAATATGCGCTTCCATTCGGCATGGTCAAATTGTTGTCGTTAATGTAAAAACCATACTGTGTTGACAAAGGCTAAGAATGCCATCGGAGAGTTTGCTACAGATCTGCGTTGTTGCTCGAAATAAAGAGTTGTACAGCGAACGGAATGAATGACAGGAGAGATATACGCTCGCATTGCGCCCTTGATTAAAACGGGCCGAGTTTGTTTTTAGAATTTACCGTAAAAATTCAAGATAAACACGGAATATTTGTTTTTCTCGCACTGAGATGTGGCTTCATTGTGCCGCAGAATGAGACTAATGCTGTTTCTATTCAAATAGCCAACAGCTATTGAAATTCGACTTTCCTTTTCCGCGAGCAAGTCACGTTGACTTGTTGTCAATGCGGTATTTAAACGAGAGCGAACAACAAAAGTCAAAACTGCAACTTTGTATCAGTACCTTTGCTTCATATATATTTTTTGTTCCCTTTTTCAGCTGAATGCCATGTGATCGCTGCCACAAATAATGTTTTTATTCACGCTATTCATTAAATCCAAAGAAACTCATCAGAACTAAACCAATATACATTTTTATCTGGGTTTGACGTGATACCATTCATAGCTTCACATCGTATTTAACCATATCGGCGATAAACCTCTGGTTCAACAAAATATCTCATAAATAAGAATTTTGAATGAACAGGAAACAATTTAATATTTTACATGTAATATGAAACATGTAACAGATATTCGGCTAAAATTTCCAGCTACAAACAATTGAAAACCACCAATTTCACCACAAAGACAATACAGGTCTCAGATACCTTTCTTCGTCGCCAAATAAATTCACCACGAATTTCATTATCAGTTCTAATCAGCAGTCTTTCAAGCCCGATCAGAAAGCGATAGGGATATGTAGCGTCTGCAGGCGATAAGGTTTTCGTAAGCTTATCAGTCGCTGGATCTCGAGAAGTGATATGCCACGCTGCTAATCAAAAATTTACACCGTACATACTGCAATATTTAAAAACCCGACCAGACAGGCCGAATACAGTTATGCATTTTACGTATCGAGTTTCAGTATTAAGCTCAGGATAGATATTGACTTTGTCATTAGTTTTTTGTATAAAGGCTCAATAAAGTATTCCTGTAAATTATTTATTTCTACTCCGTTTATAAGACGGAAAGGGTAAAACCAAATGTCTATATGTAAATTTACAGTCATCCATTGCAGTCTGTTCGCCTTGCTAACATGCTATGAACTAGGTTACATATCAATGATGGTTTATCACCTATTTCCTGTACGTTAAAGTAATGGGGAACCATCCTGGCTAGTTTTGGTTTCTCCAAGATCATTATACTGTCCCCAAAACAGTGAGGAGTTTCCAAATATAATATGCTTTTAATTAACTTTTACCTTTTTAAAACCAGCATAAAAAACTTCCCACAAAATCACTGTGACACCATTGTGACTCACTCAGTTGTCACGGAGAATCACAATTGTTTGTGAATCTCAGCAATAGAAGTCAGTGACAGCTATGTATCTGGTGTTTTTTCATGGTAATGCCTGTTTAAAAACGTATTATGGGATATGCTATGCCGTCCTTATGACCTGCTAACGATGGACTAACATGGAGGGAAAGTGGTCAATTTCTGTTGTTGTCTTTGTCAAACACAGATCGATAACGTCGAGATATTTCAGAGACCGTGTTGGTCAGCGTTTGACTTACATATTGATTTAGCCGAGTTCTTGGTAGCCGAGTAGCTCAGCCCTGTCATGAAATTTTTCTTTTTTTTGATCCCTTTGTTTGGCTTTATTACTGCTCCCGACTGCACGACAAACAATTTTTGAGACATGGTTAAACAATTTTAGGCGAAAACTGAAAGAATAATGTCGGTTGCAAACAAATTTACGCTTACAGCTGTTACAATTGTGCCTTTGTATCACGACATCCTACGCGTATACAATGCTCAGAGGCATTGTGAACCGCACATCTGTCTTATCATGTAAAGAGTAATAGTTTTCAAATGAGATGGATGTTGAACAATTCTAAGAAACGTGATCGATATATTCAAGTTCTTTTTGCGTCAACGTCGGAAAGTATATCAGATTCTGCAGTTGTTTTGATACTTGGTTGTGAGAAGGCAAACATCTGTAGGAGTATTGCTTCCTTCTCTCCCGAAGACAAAGCAGTCGACAATATTCATAATATTTGAAGGCAACTTTGATACATATATGGAACAATTCTTATTTCGCTTTAAGCTTTTACCAAACCATTAAAATAATCTTTTTCTCATTATTTGAGGAGTCAACGAATTACCACCTAATGCACTGATATACATCTGAGGCATTTCATTAAAACAGACTAGTATGCATTGGGGGGGAACTCGCCTGGAAGGGAGGAAGGAAGGAAGGAAGGAACGCGCTCAGCTGAAGGAACATTCGTATATTACAGCAAACTATCTTGGAGGAACTCTATATATGCACGTTTATGGCAGCGGCAAAGAGATATGCCGATGTAATTTTACGTGTTTGTGTTATTTCAACAATCTTTCGCATTGGTCTTTTGTGCGACTCGATTTAGTAATTACGCGACCATTTCTAAGATCGAACACTAATGTACTTTAACTGTTGAACCTTCCAGAAAGTTACTTTGAAATGTAGCCATTCCTATATGTACTTGCCTAAGGCAACAATATAGCACTGCGCAGCAATTTCAAATTTGGTTAGGTTTGATTGTGTCTTTCGGGCGAATTGCAACGTGCAAAGCAAATACAACATGTGTTGAAATAAACGTGCAAGTTACTATCCTGGGAAACACTGAAAGAATAGTGCACTTACATCGAAATAATAATGATTCCAATGAAAAGATTGTTGCTTTCAAAACTCATTTTTATGTGTCTCTTTCACTTTTTAACCTTTATCAGGTGTTTGAAAATGAACGTCGCGGGACAGAAATAACCAAGAAATGATCAATAAACGTGGGCGGCTCCAGCAATTTTTCTGCATAATTCTCCCTTTAAAATAAAATAAAAAAAGAAACAATCCATGAATCGATCAGTTGTTTGACGTCAAAAATACTGACGGAAGGAGATTCTTGATAGCGTTGTACACACATGATTGGTACATGACTAAGCGGGATCCAAGGTTGCGTAAACTACATTGAAATGTGTCGTTCATACCAAGAAAACCGTGATACATGTTTAAGAGCGTTTTGGATTATCACACAATCCTGCCAGCCAAAGGGTCAGTCTTATCTTTATATGATGAAGATGATTCCATTGCAGTTTCACTATGGTTTTAATATTTCTATTTTATGACTTTTCGGTAACACATGATCAATATTATTTACAGTCTGCTTCTTATCTTCTCGGTTAAGTTGTATTTCTAGCAGAGATCGTCTTCCACGATAAAATACAGACAGGTATTCAATAATAAAATCATGTCCTCAGACTTTTGATAGATGCCGATGGCGCGAGCCGTTTTCACTTGAGCGTCGCGTCTCCTTGAAAGTACATGTATGTCTGCGGATAACACTTATACCTGCTGCATTGATATAAGTTATATTATGCAAGTTATTTTCTTATGCAGAGCATGCAGTTATTGATGAATAGGGTTTAGGAACCTTGATGAGTTGTACACTTCTGATGAAATAAAGTAATGATATTATACAATCTATCACTATCATAATAATGAAAGATGAATTCCAGTGGCGGGAGAATTACAAATCTCGACGATACACCGTTATGGAATTGTATATTCATATCACGTCGGTCGATGCTATCGTTTTTGGATAATTAACTGAACAATAATACATTCTCCTCTTAAAAGTGTTGCTCTCTAATCCGGCGAATCCTGTGTTCGATCATCCAATATTTAATCAAATCCCGAAAAGATTAGATCTGAACTAGCTATCAGTCACGACTTAAAAGAGAATTTAGAAATATCACTCAATGACATATGTTCTCGTTATTAAAAAAAGTGAGAGATAAGAAAGTTGTGAATATATAAGAGAGACCTTTCTTCGATAAGAAAACATGAAAGCAAATGGTCATCTGCATGAAAATTTACAAAATATCCTATGTGTGCAGCTCAACAGATGGACTCGACCCCTACTGTACTTTTACGATTATAGGTCTCCATCATACAATACAAGAATACCAGCCCTTTTTGAAGATAAACCCCATTGCGCTTAATCATTACCGTTGTTGTAATGATCACTTTTGTTTTTGCTACTCGGTATTGTTGCAGTTGTTTTATAAAAACCAGCCTTGTAAAATTGATTATTACGTACACTTAGCTTATACGCTTACATACGCAAGAGTCTCCTACACTTATCTAAACTTTTGCCGTTTCAATTCACTAAAATCTTCGTCTTCACTTTTTGTTGCAGTCCGGGAAATGAAAGTTTGGTCGAGCAGACGGTGATAATCGACTCGCTGATGGAGACGTACGATAAAAGAACAAGACCGAATGCCAACGGTGAGTAGGCCTCTGTTTTACCTGTCCCCAAGCTCATCATTTATATTTCACTGTTTTTGTCTCTCAAATTCTCATCGCCAAAGTCGTTGTCTGAGCCAAAACTATACTTTTCTACCCCGGGAACAGGTTTTTAATTTCCTGCATTTATCATGTTACAGTGTTATGGTCCCTGCAGGATTTTTATTCCTTAAACTAATTTGACTTCATGCACCGTGCCTATACATTACGATGAACACACCGTGTCTTCCGTCTTGCTATATTGTACATTGCAGCATTTATTAGGGGAGCTTCCTACAGGCCTTAAGATCTCAGATGTCACATTGGTGTTTTCTGTGATTTACATTAAAGGTATTTTGATTTCGATGCAAGGCATTCGTTTTTGATCTTTTAATGTCTTCTAGACATGTTGGCAGGCTAATAAGGTAATGTTTCTGCGCTGAAACATGACGTATTTGAGTGGTTATGAACAAACATCCCATGATTCGAAAGCCGAATAATCTGTGCCATTGCACCGGGGATATGCCGAACGGTTTTAACTGCTGATGACTTCGCTGAGTGACTAGTACCGTACGTTGTGGGTTCCAATTAGGCCAAGATTTTACCGAATTTAGTGACTATCTGTTCATCTGCAGTCTGCTACGACTCACTAAGTCCGATCATTTCAGAAAAGCCTCGGGAAATATGTAGCACATCGACTAAAAATATTCTGAAAAGTCAAAAAGTCACAAATGGTCTCTCTATTATGCCAATATTTCTGAAAGTAACAACAAACGTCTATCATGTCGAGCCTCACTTGATTTTATTGGGCGACGTTAATGGATTTCTTGATATTTGATATCGGTAATGGGGCTTGTCAAAAGTCCCAATCTACATCAATGACATCAATGATATTTTATAACCACTTACGGGGCGTTTTCTTAAAAGTATGAGTCAGTTTCTGAAGAAGACCAAAATAGCGTCAACCGAACAAATAGAGCCGCACTAGCGGTTTTAAAGCATTTTATGCATTTTTTAAGCATGTCAATTTGCTGTTTCCATTCCTAAAAGTCCAGCTCAGGCTTCATCAAACTGGTAAATAAAACTAGAAAATGTATTCTTTACATATTATTGTTCTTTATATGCTCGATAGTAAATCAATATTAACAAAATACGCATCTCTTATAACTACTCAGAGAATGAGCAGAAATGCATGGGTGAGTTTGGGCGTTTGGGGATGTGCAATGATTTGGAAGATGGTCGTATCATTTATGTAGTAATAGGGGTAGCGTCACCACAAGGATAAAAAGCTCTCGTAAGTTTTGAAACAGATGCATTGAAATTAGGTATCTTAATTACGAGATAGTCTGGAAAGAATATTGAAAAATATTCGTCACCATATGCAGCTACTTGCGATGTAAAACCTCGAGATTTAGGCAGGGCAATTTCTTAGGCAAGAACCATCATGAGAGGGTTGGTATATTTTAAGAATCTTGGTTCTAATAGACTCTCCGGGCACTGACTGTAAATATTGTTGAGGCTTGCAATAAGGGTAAGAAACTGAACATCTTCAAAATCAAAGCCATCACGTTTATTTAGAAGTTTTCTCAAACAATCTTCACTACGTTTCGTGTGCCGTTTGTTTGTTGTAATGTCAAACACTGTGAAAAAGTTTTTGTCACAAAAATATGGCATTTAAGGTAGTGTGAGCCTCGTAAGTAAAAGACTTGAACTTTTGCCAAAACTTTTCAGAATGATACTTTAAATCATTCTCCTACCAAATCAAGAATAAAAATCAGGGTCACCGTACAAAGTTTGAAACTAGAGAAACAAATTACCAAACATTTAGTATACCCATACTTGAAATTCATATTGGCCGCCATCCCTGTTTTAACTCCATTGGCAATTTTTATTTTTATTTTCGAAGAGCTTGAAAGTAAGCCCCCACAAATGTAGACCTGAAAATTATTGGATAAACTTGAGAGTCCAAATATATATCTCCGAGGCGCGTACTTCATTAATGATTAAAACATTTTATTGTGATTATATCGATAGAGGTATAGGCGTCAGTGGTAAATCTATCAGTCAGTACAAAGACCCTTTGGTTTAGTTAGCCCGCAAGTGTTAAGAAATGTTTCTGTCTTGCAAACCTTTCGCCCACATCTCACAGTAAACTTTATTCCGAGGACGGGGCTGGAAGACAATAGTTCTAGGTAATATCGCATGTGGACTTAAGTTTTTCCAAAGCAGGACTGCAGCAATCCGTTCGACCATGGTCCCTGTAGCAAGATTGCCACTCAATATCTAAACAGTGTCAAACAGTACATTTTGCTCTGATTCGTTGTAGGGAGGAATGTCAAAGTGTACGTGGACATGTTCATCACGAGTTTCGATTCAATAAGGGAAACGACCATGGTAAGTTTGTAGAATGTATTCGTTAAGATTTTCATACTTGATAAAAGGGTAATATGAATGAACATACTATACGACTGAACAATACTTGACCAAATTTTTACTGCATTTCTCTTGAATATGATGTTAGGCGATATACTTGCTTTATTCATCATAAAAATCATCATCAAACAAGCACTGGATTTTACCATGAAAAGGACGTGGTCTAGATTTCCTCACATACCTTCGCTTCAGGTAATCTGACATAATTATCGAGCATGCGTGCCATAACCATAACGGCATAACGCCATTCGATTTCCATGTAAACAGGTAAAAAAAAAAACTATGCTCACCTGACTCAATGGCGACAAAGTAAATATTTCGTTCACTTATATCAATACTATCAAGTTTCCATTTAATCCAACCATAAAATATATGTGGTTGTTTTTTTCTTTTGTGGACAGGACTACGCCGTAACAATGTATTTCCGACAGCACTGGTACGACGAACGACTCCAGTACAACGATACTGAGACAATTGTTGTTACTGACAACATACGGGAGCGGTTTTGGGTTCCGGACTTATTTTTCGTCAACGTGAAAAGCGCCCACTTCCACACGGTCACAAAAGATAACGTCTTTTTTCGGATTCACTCGGATGGCCTGATTCTGTATAGTGTACGGTATGTGTAGCACCTCGCTGCAATATGTGCATACATTGAAAGAAAAAGGCTGTTGGCCATTTTCGTTGTGTGCTTATATCAGTGATACCCAGACAATTTGGCGGCGCACCTGTTTGTATGGCCGATCTGAAAATCGATGAAGCTATCTCAGGTGCAGGTGACCAGTTTCTTGAAAGATGATAACCATCATTGACTTTGCACAAGTGATATGTCAAAATTACGGGTTGAATCGTCTGACTGTATTATAATAATTGTTTAATAATTCTATTAATTGTTTCTGCAAAATAGCTGCGTCATCGACATTTGAATAATGCACAAAATTAGTATAAGACAAAGTGCTTGTATCTTCGATTATATAATTCTAAAAATAAAGTCTATACTAATTTCGACACTTCATGGATAAACCGATTGGATCAGCAATCATGAATCTGTGTACCATGGAAAAACTTTGTAAACGGAATTATTATTTGGGTGACATAAACATATACTTTGTGTAACGGTACTTTATTATCTAGAATACGAAATGCAGTGTGGTGTATTCAGATAGTGTTTACTTCGAAGTTTCGGATTGCTTCACTTAAGGTAATATGCACCTCGAAAGTGAAAGACTTAAACTTTTGCTCAAACTTTCCTCAGTGAAACTTTCAACCATTCTCTTACCAAAGCAAGAATAAAAATCAGGGGTCACCGTGCAAACTTTGGTACTAGAGAGACAAATAACTTGCGATTTCTCGGCATTTGAAATTCAAAATGGCCGCCATCCCTGTGTTAACTCTATGGGAAAAAATAAAATTTTGGATTTTAGAAAAACTAAGACGGTGAAAACTTTTCTTTCCCCAAGAGCTTCAAAATGAGCCCCCACAAGTAATAGGTCAGAAGAAAATTGATGAAGTTTGAAGGCCCGAATTTCTGTCCCCGAGGCGCGTTCTACCTTAAGAGAGTTCAAGAAGACAAGCAATGTTTCCGAGTCACCTTCAATTCTAAAAGCTTAGATCACGAACACGGAGCACGAGGGGATTAAGATACTTTGGTATTGTCTGCCGGGGATTTGCTTTTTAAATTACCAGCAGAAATTGCATTAGCGTTTTCAAACCAACCATGTGGTTGGCGACCCCCCTGGTAATATGCTCAACAGATCTTAAGCTGATGTCCGCGTGATTCAACGCTAACGATGGATCAATCTGGCTGTATGGAACCACTGATTGCGAGCCCTGTTATGAACCGCAGTAATTTACAGGTTAAGTCGTTTACTCGTTCCACAAAATACACATCGCAATTATCGAAAAAATTAAACAAATTTGTTGCGTTAGTTAACCTACTCCTTGAGATCTCGCCTCGGTTGTTTGATGAGGTCTTGCATCCATACCTGTGTCATTGATTGTTATATCGTTGACAGACCTCTAGAGGGCGTTCTAAATGAATCACCTAGCCATACATCTTAATACAGAAACACCCGCTACCCTCAATTACATTGACCTTCGATCTTCAACTAATTGCAGTCTTCCTGATGACGACATCCCGCACAGCAATTTGAAAAATCCATCCTCATTTAAAGAGCTCCGTGTCTTCCATTAAGGACTTCTATCAAATGTATTGCTCTCATTCACCCGATCAAACAGCTTTTCATGGCAAATTAGCGATGTTATGAAGTAGCCAGGCCATCCTGAACATCTGCAAACAGATCTGCTAGCGCCATTTCAGACAACAGAACGAGGAACTGTCGCTATCAAGTTGTCAGATCTCGATACAAATAAGCTTTCAGACAATGACATTCCTTGTAGTATAGATGAGTAAAGAATCAAGAGATATTTCCTCGGAGCGTTATCAGATTTTAGTAGAACCACAACATCAATAATGAAATCACTAGCATGGTTACATGGGCTTGCTGACTCAGAAGACTAACATAAAAGAGAAATGTTCTTTTTCAAAAATTCTTGCAGTATAGTAAAAAATTGACTGAACAAAAGGCAGGAAAACACAAATCGGGAAAATAAAAGACCCATATGTTTTTGACTTGTCTAAGATTTGTGAATTTAGTTTTCTCGTTTTTGACTTGTCTAAGACTTGTGAATTTAGTTTTTTCGACAGGGTATGATCAATATAATTATCGCTACTTCATTATTCACTTTAAAAATGCTGACAAAGCTGGCCACATCAATCACGTCTCTTTCAGTTCACACAAAACACGTAATGAGTTTCTTTCTGGCCCAGGGCATGTTCAAGTTCTACTTTGCCATACATGTATACAAGCAAGGATAAGTATATATTATAAAAAAAAATAGATTCTACCTCGAAAGTTGTCCATTCGGAGCGTCCATTCAATTTATATTGTCGATCTGAAATCTCTATAGCTGAAAAGAGTTCAAACTTTAAAGTCGCCTGGTTTAAGAATTATGGGAAGAAAATTTCTATGTTTAATGCCCATTTCGATATACCATCCGTAAATTGAAGATACTTCCGAAACGGAATCCAGATACAATTGCAAAATGCACTGCATTGCAAAATATGTTATAGATATACACTCTTATGTCACCTAGTAAAGGCTTTGTTACGGATCTGCAAAATCAATGTGATATTGCCATGCTCTCGCACGGCTTTCTCTGTAGACCCAAAGTAAATTCACATAGATGAGAGCACTCATATATTATGCACCACTGCAATTTTTTCCACTCAGATTGAGTCTCACGCTGGCATGTCACATGAGCCTGGAAGAATTCCCGATGGACAAACAAATATGTGGAATCCAAATTGAGCCATGTAGGTCACAACAATTTTAAAAGTGTTGTATGTACATATTTTATGGTTGTTCGTAAGCTTTTCCTTCACTGTGCAACAAAAAACGGTACAAAGCCCAATATTTATTTCAACTTTTCTCCCTTACCTTAACCTTTCCCAAAAAGCTAGAGTTGACAATTCAAGCTTCATCATTACAAACAATGGTAGATACACTTTGGACAGTATAAGTTTAAAATTTTAAAATTAATTAACGAAATTCTATGGAATTCAATTAACATTAAAGAGTAGACGACGATCATCTCTTTACATCAATACAGAGAAAAATAAAAGACGATGTGCTGATAGAGATTACAGAAAACGCCTGACAAATTTAAATGATCAAAATGAACTACCACAAACCTATAAAGTAAAGCTTTACGTGGAAGATATGTAGATTAATGATTGTAATATTTTGTAGACGGATACACGACCAAAGACTTAGAGCTTGCCTGGTACCCTGAGAATGCCGTTCGATGGGACAAAGACTTGAAGTTGGCGCAGTATACACTGGAAGACGAGATTCAGATGGAAACAGCTATTCAAGATTACACGACAGGTATTGATTCCAGTGATTGCAACGATGATGATGATGATGATGATGATGATGATGATGATGATGATGATTGTTTAGATAGGCATTCCGGAGGAGGAAGGGAAGGAGATAACGATAGAAACGGAACAAACCAAATGCCTAGAACGTATAAACGAGGGCTTTCGCCTTTTGAAGGACATGTCTTAAAACTATTCATAGTGTTGTTATTAATAACTCTCCCTTTAAAAGGTGTATGCAAGCATCTTGTTTTTCATGCTGCTTGCGTGTTATGCGATTTTGAATGTCTTTGCGTATTAATTTCAACTGTAACGTATTGGAATATCATTCTTGTTTTTCAATCAGGTTATTTTGGCCATGTTAATGTCCAATTTACTCTGACACGTCAGCTTGGGTTTTACATCCTGCAAACATACATACCCAGTGTTCTATTGGTCGTGCTGTCATGGGTCTCGTTTTGGATAGATGTCGCTGCTGCGCCTGCGCGTGTCGCCCTTGGGATCACCACCGTCCTGACGTTAACAACGCAGGGGTCAGGAGTCAGGTCGGAGCTGCCAAAAGTTGCCTACGCTAAGGTAGTACTACTCATTGTTAAGATGCCATATCTGTATATGGAGAAATAAGGCAACTTAATATGGCTAAAATATTAAAGAAAGGAGATTTCAGACAGAAATCTTGAATTTACAAATATATTTTTGAAAAGTTTTCTCTAACTTTTCGTTACATTAGCTTTATGTAATAGGAAAAGAAATGTGACATTCGGGTTTTTTAAAATATGCATGTTTTAAAATTCTTGCAAAACTTAGTGAGAATTATATAAATTTAAACAAATTGCGTATTGTCTGCTGACCTAAAACAATAAAAACAGCACCAAATAGAGTATCACTAAACGCACTTGAGAAATGTCCATACAGATGTTTTTACATAAATTTATAAGAGACCATTATTAGGTTTTTGTCAAGAGTTAAACATCTGTCATGATTTTATGTTGTTGTCATTTAGGCAATAGATATCTGGATGGCTGCCTGCCTCGTTTTCGTCTTCTCAGCTCTGGTGGAATTCGCCCTGGTTAATTACCTCAACGCATTAGGCAACGACCGACAGAATCTCAGCAAGTTTTTCAGGGACCAAGAGAGAGACAAGGACCTAGAATCGAGAGAATCAACCAGCAGAGAAACAGTAAGTTAATATCAACGATAAAAATAGAGTGTGCCCTTGAATGTGTTTGATTTTATTTGTCGCTTTGTTTGCGTTTGTGTTCGTTTGGCAGCTATGGTAGGATCTCCACAAACATAAGATAGTAACATTTTGGACATCTTCAATCTTTCAGTTACTCAGGAATATGGTAGATGTTTTGCATTCGTTAAATTAATGGAACTCTTACTTTGTTGTACCCTAATCCCCTCTCCAAGAGAGGAAATGAGAGGAATAGGAAACAAAACATGATAAAACATTTCATTCCCGATTAAACTTGATGGAAAACTTTAAAATATTATTTTTATTATGTCCAAATGTCGTTTTTCGGTTAAACACCATGTAAGGTACTTACCAATGAGCTTTACTGCTTGGTAAGTCATGGAACTTTGGGCAGTTATTTATTCAGTTGAAGAAAGATTTTGCCATTGAGCAGGTATAACTTTCAATAAGTCATTATCTTATATATTTCCGCTGAGATGGATTTTTAGCATTGTAAAAGTGATCTTTCTTTGTGGGAATGTATTGGAAGTATCTCTTCAGTTCCTGATTCAACTACAGCGAACAATACTGTCTAGTTAAATGCGTCACGAATGAAATCACATTTGACAGTAAACCGAATCCATAATTGCGAATACAGCAAGACTGTATTTGCCAATTAAACAAGTCTTACATGAAATAAACTTGTAAAGGAAAAACTCGGATGGAATTATACAGTAAAACAAACTCAAGCAATAAACATTTGAAGAATTTAATCAAATGTAAGTTTGTTTTACAGAAACGCACCTTTCAATCAAACCTGAGGAGCTGACGTCATCAATGAGGCTATACAATCACTCACAATAATGAATGATGTCTATATGTGTACAAAATAAATCCAGTGTTTCCTCCTCGATATATACTGATAAAGCTCGAACATAAAATTGGCACAGTTTCTCTCAAACTAACACAGTGACAATGATTTCGCCTGCGGGCACTGTGCTTCTTGTTTGTTCATCAAAGGCCATTACCATTCAACAAAACAAATTAAATACATGAACAAAATGTTGTCTTTCATTTTCGTTCGTGATTCACCGATCAGTAAACTCAACCCCTTATTCTTTAGTAACTTTACTCTTTTACTAAGTTCCTGTTTTAATCGCAATCAAAGTCCGTGAAATACAAACTGGCAGACGTTGTACTTTTTTATTGAGACATAAAAGGATTTATCGATAAAAAAAGTGTTTTATCGATATTTTTGGGGATTTCTTGATATTCTCATCGGGATTCCTTACTGATGGTGCGGAAGAAAATATCTGGGGAAGTAATTTTAACTCGTAAAAATAATATGACAATTGTTTAATTTTCTATAAGATAGTATGCGCCTCGAAAGTGAAAGACTTAAACTTTTGCTAAATCGTTCCTCAAGGAACCTTTCAATCAATCTTTTTCAAAAATTAATCAAGAATAAAAACAAGGGGATCACCTTGAATAGTTTAGTACTACAGAAACAAATCACTTACATGTAACATTTACCGCTATAAGAAATTCAATATGGCCGCCATCCGTGTGTCAACTTTACGGGGAAAAGTATATTTTTCGAAAAAACTAAGACAGTGATTAATTTTGTTTTTAATATTCCATAAGCTTTAAAATGAGCCCCCTCAAGTAGTAGCTCAGAAAGGAATTGTGAAAGCTTGAGAGTCTGAATGTCTGTCCGCGAGGCGCGTTCCATCTTAAAGGCAGCATATTTACTCTAATACCAGGAGAGTTAGAGGTTGTACATATTTAAATATATTTTCATTGATTGGTGTCTCATTGTTTTCCTCTCTCCAGGATCCAACAAGTACAAACTGGATCACTAAGACTTCAAGCATGAGCGATGTGGATTGCGAGGAGAAAATACCCAGAAGTCCCGGTACATATGTACGCCAACATTCATCGACGAGACGTTCGCGCTCTGGAAGCTATAAGTTTGCTACAGCGTTGGCCTATCAGCGGACGCCTGATGGTAACTTGGCCGACACCCTCTACGGGGAAGGACTGAAACTCAAAAATAAAGCCCTGGGTATCGACAGGCTATCGCGGTTGATTTTCCCCTTGTTTTTTGCCATTTTCAACTGCATTTACTGGCCTATGTACATGATAGGTAGATGAGCTTCTCTATACTAGCAAGGGTTATTTGAATTAACATTAAGTACTGACTGTAGGAAAAAAAAACGCTGCAAAAATAGAGCGCTGTGGGATCAGTTTTTGGTACTTTTAATATACTTGTATGATGAATTGATAAGGCAAGTAACTTTTTATTAGAAAGACTAATTTTCGTCCTCTGTAAGCACTCGTTTTCTTCGTAAGGTAACATAAATCTGTAAAACACGATTTCTTCTCCCTGAATTATGGCAATATCATGGTTTACATACATAGCTGTTCTTAGAATAGGCGCTCCCTGGCGGTATATTTCGGCAGCGTTTTTGTAGAATGTAGTCCAATCATTATGAAAGGTTATTACAGGGCTATCAGTTCACAAGATCTGTTTCACTGGCGAGATTGCATCGTGTACATACTGACTGTGCTGTCTACCTAGTCTTGGAACCAGAAGAGCAACAACAGATGGCGACATGACCAGAAACTAATCACGCAAATGCCTTTGGATGTGGCCCCAGGTGTTCTGTTGTATTTGTTAAAGTGAACACTGTTTCATGAAGATGTTATGCTTGTTATTCTGTAACAGTCCTTTATCTAGAGAAAGGAAGACAGAATGAGAGACCAACAGGCGAACAGATAGACTCAAAGGCAGGGAGCACGTGACAGCGGAAATACAAACACCAGGCAGAGATAGTACGAGACAGAGGTGGAATATAGCCGCCATACACACAGACACAAACAGGCCTCGGTCTGACAGGCCTCAGACTGACTTATGGACAGAAAACTATATGAAACACCGCTGTGGCAGAGAAGGATAAGCAGGTTGGGGGAAGTTAGATGAGTGTAACACTAATCTGGCCGGAGGCGGGCAGTTGTAATTAGTGGAAAATCTGACGAAGAACTCAAAGAGATAATGTAATATACATCATAAAAAGAGTTCTGAGACAGCAAGACAAAGGTATAAAGAAATAGATACTCAGAAATGTGGCTGAAAAATAAATGGTATGAGAAGTACTTGCATAGCTAATGATGACTTTAATTGTTTGCATGACAAAGAGTTTTATGAAAGAAGAACAGACGACCTTCCACTTAAGGAAGCACGATTTCATTGGAACGTTACGGAATAGTAAGTTGAAACGGTTAGAGTAACACATCTGAGCATGTAATGATGGTCTCGATAAATAGTCCTAGCTGTAATGAAAATATACAAGATCTCCATGGCAAGGAGAGGCTTTCTGGCTTCGGGGCTTTATGAACGAGATGCAGAACAAAACCCTCCTGATTGAATGCCGATGCCAATGAAAGCGTAAGCTAGCTCCACTTTGAATACTTGTGAAAAAAACACAAGTAATATCGGCTTAGTCCTGATAGTTATGCTTCACAAAATCATCAGAGGGTATGCCATAAAGACCGACCGCCAGTCAGACATAACTTATTGACCGACTGTGACTTACCAGGTCATTAACCGAAACAAACATCATTTATTGACTCAGCTAAGAATAGCAAAAACCATGCGGATAGGAAAAATTCTTTTGATGATTATGATGGTGGCGGTGTTAGTAAAGTCGTATTTGGTAATGACAAAGTTTTTCTTAGGTTATCAAAGCGGCACAAACTGGCTTAAAATTTTTCGATAGCAAGAAATAATCTTCAGTTTGCAAGATGTTAAGTAAACGCTTACAGTGAGTACATGATCGATAGAACATTGTAAATTTTGTATTGTACATTTTCACATTTTTACATATCAATAATGTAATGCGAAATCTGCTATTTTCATTTCGTTTTATGAAGAAACTTCAATGTCCTTTGTTGAAATTGCGTAATTTTAAATGAAAGGCAATTTCTTTCAGAATTTTAGCGCCTGACAGGCACATCCTTAAGTTATACTTTAATAAAATACTGTAAAATAGTCTCTGTACAAACGCAGCGTTCTGTAGTCTGGCTATTTGCTTTGTGTTCGTAATGTGTATTAGGATATCACGCTCAAGCTTGGCGTTGGAACTTACATATTGTTAATTGTTTGAGTTCCTGAGTAAGTAAAACATACTCTGTGAGAGAGGATGGACTATACATTCATCAAAAGCGAAGAAATCGAAGAAATCACATAAACGAACATGTTCTGGCAAAGTTACTTTTTGCTATGGACTGATATTTGTAGTTGTTGCCTCTCGAAATCAAAGATTCGCATTTACCATGTCATACAAAAACTACCAAATAATAATATAACTCTAGAATTTGAAATTAAAATCGAAAATATTTGAATTATTGTATACAATCATTTAGAAGCCAATTAAATGGCTACAGGAGGATTATAGAACAAATTTTATTCTACAAACACGGCAAACATTCAATCGACGAATTTTTGTACAATACATGACCTATTAGCTGGCAAGAGTGCAAGACATTACTACCACCATTTTTGAAATATTTCCATGCAATATTCAGAGGGAGCGTTGAGAACCAGCTTGCCCCGTTACATCTACAGAATGTCTCTAAGCTAGGTAAGTTAATCAACTGTACATCCCACAGACAGCCATGCAATCGGGAACACTGTTGTATATCATCGACATTAATATGATTGGAAATAACAATCTTGACCTAAAAACAAACGCGCGAACGAACAGGTTACTTCAGTGAAGAAATTATTATAAAATGTAAAACCTCTAGGATAATAACAATCCCTGCAGGAAACTTGGATTTAGTTTATACGTTCCCAGCATGTGAAATACACCGAAATATGGCTTAGGTTTACAGGCTGGCAGACCTAAAGTTGTTGTTTACTATTACAGAAGAAGACTATAAATTCTTATATTACTTCTATTTTGATTCTCGAAATTTCAATTACTAAACGTATAAACGTCATTAGGGGGTATGGTTGTCGGAAACTGCTTTTATATATCTAAATCCTTTAAATAATCTTCAAATTTCTTTACCAGTTATTAGCTAAAACAAGCTGAATGCTGCTCACAGAGTTTGAAAAACTGTGAAACTATGAATTTTCTTTTGATTTACAAAGTGTTAATAAATCATGTAATTGCTGATAGCAAAAACAATGTTTTGTAAATAAATAACTCAAAGATTTGTTGAAAAGTACACATGGCGTTCAAATGAGAGCTCCAATGACACATTTTCAGACTTCAAAATCAAATGGAAGATGATTTGCACCTGATTCCTTTCCAAGGAAGCGAAAACAGACATGACATTAAGGCTACAGCGTACTGTTTTATTCACATCTTTTGGTGCAGTCCATGGTTGAATTCTCAGATGCATTGTTTTTGATGAGCAATATATGTTAAAGTGCAGCACAGTACAACTACACAACTACTATATATATTTACCTTTCATCATAACAAAAAAGGATACATAACCTATAGGATGATATTAAATTGTCTAAGAGAGAAGTTGAAGAGTAATATTTGCGGTTGTTGAGCGTCACAGATCAGGATTAGGCTCGTCTTCAAAAATATTTGTATTACATTCCCTACACACCATACCTAATTTTCAGACGTCAAATATGATTGATGATTGATGCCTACGGCCACTGTCGATTTCACAACTGCAACAATTCTGATGATTTATTTACAAGTTCAAAATTTAAAATGAAATAAGTACAGATACTCCAAGGGCCGAAGTCCCTTTATAATTTACCAGGAGATTTTTGCAGAAACTGCAGGGAAATAACGGACTCTAAATCAGAAATTGTTGGTTTCCCATTCAGTTTTGCAGCCTTTTATTTCCCCAAACGAAATGAAACCAATAAATGGGGAACCTTCTTTGTTCATCAAATTCGCAAAAATTGTCGCCAACTTCCGGAATGCAGCAGGCTCTGTACAACGATCTTGAAGACTTTTGCTAGTCCAAAATATATTAAGGCAGTACGCTCCTCGAAATTGAACGGCAATTTTCTGTTAAAGCTTGATGTAAGGAAACTTTAAATCATTACCTTCCGAAATTAAGTTTAAAAAAGGGGTAACCGTTTACAATTTGGCGCTAGATAAGCAAACAACTGAATATTTACCGACACTTGAAATTCAAAATGGCCGCCATCCCTGTGTTTGCCCTATGATTTTCATAGAAGTAAACCGGTGAGAGCGTGATTTACGTGAGTGAGTCCGCACAGATTGTAGCCCAAAACTGTAATCCAAAGTGTGAGAGTCCGTACAAATCTGTCCCCGAGGCGCATTCTACCTTGAGCCTTTTAAAAAAGTACGGTATTGTCGGTATTTGTGTGACTTTATTACAAAATTAGATGGCACTTCAATTTCCTCGACTGCGAAGTTACACCACCTCTTTGCGAACAAATTTGGCAGCCTGGAATTCAGTACACAAAGGTATGTTGCGCAAGGTTTCCACATTAGACATTATTTTCAACGGTATCTGTAGGTAACATATGAGATGTTCAGCGTGTAGGGGAACACAAAAGATATTTCGACGTACTGATGCGTCCAAAATGCATCGTATAATTTGAAAATGTTTGTTACACAACGATTTATAACATAAATATATCTACAAGCTCCACATTAAAATAATTGTTGTCACGACCAGGTCATTCATCAACTCTAGCAGGAGAACAACTACCGTTGTAGAGAACAGCGCCCTCAATTTCCTTAAACGAATTGATTTACTGTGATTTTGTTTTCAGTTCTGTACGCATGCATTTTTTTTACCCGATACTAAACTTGGTCACACAAACGATAAGTAGTCCGCATTCTACTGATGACTGTAAATTCACTTTCTTTCATGCAGTCTTGGGTAGTTTAAAAACTATCGATTTTCGTGTCTCAGCTCAATGATCTGTCATCTATTGCGCACGAGAGAAGCGTATATTGCTATCAGGACTCCACCGCTTTTGAAAAAGAGAAACTAACTGTATTTACTATATGGTTTCTATACTTTCGTTCCTGGACATGAGCGCCCTCAGTGCTTTAAATTTGTTTACTTCTTCGTTTTTATAGTAATTTACGCCAGCTGGTGCCCATCATTTAAGATATGTGTTTACCCGGTACTAGTAGACTTGCTGTTTTCCCGAAAAATACAAGCCATTACTTTTTTTCGCTTCTTTACAATATACACTGTTGTACTTCAAGAACTGCGCAAATCATGTTTTCAATAAAGCTCAAGTCGTATAGCGAAACATTGTACAATAATAAACTTTATCTTGTGTCAGTCACTTATCAAATTCCTTAATACAATAATACAATATAGTTTTATATGCCATTTTCAGGCAATCATCACACAAATCATCTTATTAAACTCTCCTGGCTAATCTTTTTATTAAAACGTGCTGGCAAGACCTTTATCAATCAGTGTGACAATCAAAAGTAATCTGAAAAAAAAGATTAAATCGTACATTGAAAGAGCTTTATCGCGTCATGTGTTGACCTAGAACAACATGAACTTGTGAAAAAACTGGATGAAGCGCCATGACGATCTAAAGTAATGTGGATAAAATTATTCTCCAGTAACATTCGTTGCTATGCTTTACATTTACGAGTAGCTCAGGAAAAAAAGCTATCGACGAGATAACATCATGAGATAATGACGTCAGAATAAGGTAGAAAGGTAATCTTAGGCATTTAACTTTGATATTTTAGTATGAAAGAATGTGTTATCATTTTTCTTTTTTGAAGTATTAAGATATAGCTAAATATAATCTTTCGCAGCCTCTCTCTCTCTCTCTCTCTCTCTCTCTCTCTCTCTCTCTCTCTCTCTCTTTCTTATCAGAGGGAACTGGTTTTTCATGAGCACTACGTACCCATATTGTCATGCGATAAACTACTGGGCAAACTTTTCAATGTGTGCCTTCTGAACTGGCATTTCGTAGACACTGCTTTGAAATGATTTACTTCTAAAATGTAATGTGAGAAATGCGATAAACAATGTAATCTCTCCATGTCAAAGTGATATAGTTTTTTAAAGGGCTGGTGAAGAGTAAAAATGAAATTTTTATTGCTTGTTTATTTTGACGAATAAAATGGTCAAAAAATGATCTGCATTGGAATTTTTCAAAACTGCGCTCCCAGTTCCGAATAAAGGCCCTAGCGACGCCCTTGGCAACAAAGA
>LD347515.1:118775-147283 GCA_001465055.1 Ptychodera flava
TTTACACACGTGAGCTAAAAAGTACAACAACACTTCATCAATGAACAACACTTCAAAGAAAGAGAGATGCCTCGTTTGCATACAAGTCCAAAGTATAAACCAATATAAGGGGTGATTCTGACGTACCAGAAAATAAACTCACCTAAAACAGAAAAGTTAGGCACCTTAATTTTCATTGCCGTTGGACCTTATGAGTGGGTAAACCTATAATCATTCAGCAATGGGTTTGTCTTTAAACTTTGCAAAGCTGCTTCGTTAAGATTTCCTTCCGATTCATGTATTATCTTTAGCATAGCATCGATGCCATTTATCAAGCTTTCCATTTCCATATCGACATTGCTCAACTTTTTCTATTCCAAAATACTCATTCTCATCATTGTAAGTTTATTCGACATCAGTCCGTAAATTGGTAAGCCGGCTGGAACTTAACCACTGTTCTGCTTCATCTTTCATGAGCGAACCGCTAGCATAACTAACGTTGGCTGGCTGGCCGTAACTGTTCTAGGATTACATACATTCCAAACTCCAGTCATTTCTGTAGACAACCACTCTGTCGTCCAGTGTTTCTTCGAAGCATGATGTTAGTAGCAACATTAATAGTGTCGAATCGCTTACCTCGAACGTCCACGTCTGCAACTCGGCCTCATCTCTCTCGGTCATGGTTCATCTCCATCCGTTGATCTGCATCTTCGATGAGCCGCTACATATCAGCATATGATCATGCTGCTGTTTTAGTGGTACTTAAGCTGGTTTGCCATCCCTTGTTCTTGTCGCTGATTGATTTTACTACCAGCTCTCAGGTAATGCTGTAGCCTCCATAAATGTAATAATCTCCATAAATGTAATATTAACCACAGTTTTGATAAAATCAATTACAAAGGTAATAAAACAGCCAACCAATATTGTAACAATTCGGACCCACAAATGTAACCATAAATGTAATAAAACTCAACCATAAATGTAAACAACTTGAACTTGTATATATGATCATTTGCTTGTCAATGCCCCAAGTAAATAATAAACTTTAATAAGTCTAGTGTAATGTCACTGCATAATTTCCTGAAACTTTGTTTCCTTTCCGAAAAATAGAATAGAATACTTTGAGAACATTATCAGAAAATGGCGAGGTACCGATCAAACCGTGAAAGGAAGTGGAACAGCAGGTCAGGACACTAATGGTGACATCAGTACTAAGGAAGCGTCAAAACAGCTCGTCAACCAGTGATGCCACACAGTTTACAACAGACGACTCAGAATAAAAAACGGAGAAATATACAACATAATAACAGAATCTTACAACACAAAACATGTTGGCGAGAACATACATCTATTTTTCAATCTAGTAAACATAATAGAACACTACCTTGAACACAGTAGAACAAAATTAGCATCCCAAGTGAAGGAACAAACTTCAAGTTGGACAACATAGGAATACGGACAATCTATCAATTATTCCACACAATTTATCCACTGAAGCTGAATTTGAGGCGACTGATGAAGAAAGAGTGGCAAAATTTTCGAAAAACAGCGTTAAAGGATCGCAGCGTTATTCTGTCTCTCCACTCTGGAGTAGAGACTGCACTGACACGCTGATTCCAGCAGTGTCTCGTCGTGGCAAGTCAGTTCTACACACAAGAAAGCGAAACGTAAAGAATACTTTCAAAATATACAAAACACACTGAACGTAAACAATTAAGATATGCACAATGTGTAGAGTTTCTTTCTTGTATTACATAAATAAATATTTATGGAGATTTTTACATTTATGGGGGTTACAAATGGTGCTACAACTACTCCAGAGACTCAACGATTTGTTGCGCTTGTAGTTAGGGGAATACTAGTTGAGGAATCAGTCTGGATGGTAATGCTTTCAGGAACTGAAGGTGACACACCAACAACAACGCGTTGGTTGTAAGCACCACCAAAAACAGTTTGTGTCAAATCTCTCAATTAAAGTCTCCGTTAGTGGTAATACAATCAGCGCCCCATACAATCCATCTGTTCTCTGCCTGCAAAGATGGGAGTTGTATGGTAGTTGTGCATGTCACAAATGATCTTATGATGACAATTCACGAGCATGAATAGTACAACTTCGTATGCCTTGGATGGATTGAGTACCTGCTGTGTCGCCATTGCCCGATTAATCTATGAGAAACGGTTATTTCATAGGTAATCTCTACTTTTGTCTGTGACTCTTTCAACATCAGTTTTGAATGCTCTTGTGAAGTGTGTACCTCTGCTTCAAGAAGTTCGCATTTTTCTGAGCAAAAATTCTAAACCATTGCTTATATATCAACATAAATATTTTATGTTTTAATGAAGGCGAAATCTATGTGCATGTTTTAAGTGATTTTCTTTTTAGGTTTCTTTCTAACCCTCCCTTAACACTGCGCCCATTTTTGCTGGCAGCAACGGATAGATTGTATGGGGCACTGAGTGCATTACCCTGTACCACACACGGAGACTGTAGGTAAGAGAATTTTACACAAACTTAATCGCTGCAAGATAGAAAGTGCAATGCAAAGGTAGATATTACTTGACTAATTTCTCTATGTGTCTTTGGACATACATTCTCTTTGGTGATGGTAAGAATAGATTAGTTTTAAAGACTTGGATTTGACTCCCTATCATAATATACATAATTTCGTGATTAGAAATCATATATCCTAAGAATATTAGAATCATGTCTGCTTAATCTGTAAATAGCTGTTAGCCAATGAACCATATATGTTACCAATTTCAAAAGAGTAAGACTGACGAGTAGTGTTATGACTTTGGGTCAGCGGGGTAAAGGGAATGCTGCAGAGCTACGGGCTTGGTAAAGTTCGGGAACAGTAAGGAGTTTGCAATGAAACAGTTTTTCTTCGGCTTTGCAGACAAAAATGTTGAAGCTATAACTGTATCCGACCCTTTAAAGAGAGCAGTCATCACAACTATACTTTATTTTTATAGATAAAACTGTTTTCAGACATGCTGTTTGCACCTTTAGAACATCAGCCCTGTCCTGTAGATTAAGACAGAACGTTTATGTTACATTCCATGACCAGATAGAGTAGGTGAGGTTTGCTGTTCAGGGTCCATTGAGGACGAGTAAGTCTTTTTACTCGTACGTCCGAAGTATATGGACTTGAGAATCAAACATATTCTCTACTACTATTTCGAGCCTCATACCATGTCGTGTATTAGTTCAAAATACTTCTCTCATCTCAGAATACGGTCACATTGAGTGAACTGAGTAAACGTACATTTCTAGCAACAAAATGTAGGAGAGAGCTTACCATAGATGAGTAATCATATCTGTAGTGAAACATTTGCTATAATTGTGGTTTCAGTATTTCTTATAAACCAGTGCTTGTTTATTTGTTCATAAGTTTATTTTTTCTGGATGATATTAAGTATTTGACTAGCCATTTGTATCTTATTTTCCATTACAGTTTGTACATTTTGGCAAGAGGCCATACGTACTAAAATAAACTGAACTATATGAACTTTATACGTATATAACACTTCCCTATTCTAATTTCATTGTTGAGCGTTTTTAATCTCAAAGTCCGTCATAGCTATGTAAACATTCAGGAAAATACATCCAATATCCGCACTCCAACATGAGTATAAACGTAAACAGCCTAGTTCAACAAATCACCGACTGCAACGCCTGAAGAGTTTTTGAAGGATTTTCGAAACTATAAATCTTAATTATTATATTACAAAGGGTGCGAAGTGTTAAAATTGGTGGAAAGTGTGAAATGTTACTACTTTCGCTTCTGTATGCAAATTAAGGCAAGTTATGTGGGTCAAACATCTCTGTCCACAGCACCATGCGGCATTGTGGGTAGACATCCTGTATCAGGTTGATATTGGAAGCATTGCAGTGGTGCGATCGCATTCTAGTCTTTCACTTCGCAAAGTCAAAATATGACGCCCTTGAAGGCTAAAAAAATAAAAGATAGGGGAGATTTTTAACATGATTTGTATATGTTCTGCTTATAGCGCTCTTTCTAAAACTTTTACTTACACCTATTGAAAGCAAGCAAGCTCGATAACAAAACTTCATGTAAATTACATTTCAGTGTCTGCAGACATGAAGACAAACGCTGGATTAACCCTAGTACTTATCGTGCTCTTTGATCTTTATTGAATCATGGGTAACAACTTTTAGGAATGTTGATTTCGACACTAAGACTTCATATAAAACGGTATCTTCACTTGCGGTTGACCTCACCAGCCTTACATCAATTTTACACATGCTAGTCAAGATATAAATCACCACGTCTTTTAATTGTTACATATTTGGGTGTAATTGCCTTTGCGGATCCCTTACTCAGAAATATGGAATTCTATTTCCATAATTTCGGAAGAAGATAACTTACATTGATTTTTTTTTTAGTGCACGATCGATTAGAAAACGAGCGTAGCAAAACAAAATATTTTGATTGCGAGATTCGCAGAGGAAAGAAGCGGCAATTTTGTGTATTTCAACTGAGAATCGCTATATCAATATGTTTTGCGTATGAAATCACTGTCTCGCAACAAGCTCAATAACTATTTATACACAGTTCGTTCATTTTGAACTGCCATCAGAGGTCTTGACTATTAAGAAACGGTCACCTGAAGAGTCTCCCAATACACATAAATTACCGATTACAAATTGATCGCTGTTAGTTTAGACGCCCGACAATATTACGAATGTGCTGTTAGAGAATAGTAAAACTATTGTATATTATGAATTAATTGAGTGAAATAAATTGCATATCAATACGAATATATACGTGTAAAGTGTCTTCCAAGTTAATATGTAAAGCATGCTTTCTACAATACCTTTGCACAGTGTTATGGGGAGGGGGCTGATGACTGGGCTTGGACTGCAACATTGACTTACTTTGGCCACTGTTGGTGAAAGGCGTAAGCTCCCAGTAAATCAACAGAGGCAGGTGCAAAATTGTACACAGTAGATAGATTCCTGCTGCGTTTCGACCGTTGAGGCCACACCTTTCATGAAGACAGCTCATCGTACAGATCACATACTTGTGAACCATTATAAGTAGTTTGTAATTGTGTAGTCTATCAGTAGCCCCTTGGTAACAATATGTACTGCTGAAAGCCTACGTCAGTTTAAATCGGAAAGAAGAACTTTAATATTTTACTGAAACCAACCAGCTGAAGTCTAAAAGCCGCCGTTTCGGGAGTGGCTCCGCCACAAGCTGACCTAGCTATGGGTTCATAGCTGTGCTGTGGTGTTTTCAGGCGGGATTCCTGCCTTTTACGGGCTGGTTTTGACTTTTACGATTTTAACCCCGCCACCACAGCTATGGGATAAGCTTATTGAATAAACTGGGCTTCTAAGCGTCCAAATCCGCCGCAAGCACCCTTTGTTCAAGTTTGTTCGACGATATTTCGAAAACTTTTCCATCCAAATTACAAATTGCCAACACTCATCGACAGCTTGGTTATTAAGGACTCATCATACCAGAAATCCGCTCAAAATTCACTGAAATATCGCCTTTTCCCTAGGGTTGCCCAACATGACTACACGGACACCGCCATTTTGCTAGCGTAAAACTGTTGGTCGAGGATCCCTGCAGCACGTCACTACAGTGACGTAGGCGGTGACCTCTAAACTTCTGAACACAAACTGAGAGATTCATCGTGTGATATCGATGACCATCGTTCGTCTTATGGACATTGTCAGTCTCAAAAAACTGCAATCAAACTATTACTTGGGGGGATTCAGTCCTAGGATCTGTGATTATTCATGGGGCGCGGATACGGTTGCTGGCCATAATGTCTCGGTTTGTGTTTAGAAGTTGAGAGGTCCCCGCTAATGAATTAGATGCAAAACTTGCCAGTTTTTAGACGGAACGCTATAAATTCAGCTTGCAAGTTGAAACTGAGCAGTACAGTTACTACTACAACGATAATGATGGCACAGTACGTTCCTTGTTAAACACAATTTTTGTCCAACATTTGTACACTTGCAGGGTATGACATCGTGTACGCGAACTGTTTTCAGCAGAGGGTAAACTGAGCATAGTTGTCGTACAAACGTATATAGCAAGTAACAAGTAACTATATTTTATCCTTCACTATTATTAATCATGAATCAATACAAATAACATCTCTAATCTTAACCCCTGGCGCGACACCAAGGCCTGGACCCTATATAATATTAGAATTAGAGCCCAAACTGAAAGTCATTTGTCATAGATATAAATGCCAGGTATATATTCACAGGCTGTGGTGGTAAGCTGAATACTGGACAGTTCAACACGCTGTAGGAAGTAGAAGAAGAATGCAGTTGTATAAACTGAACAAAATTATTGTCAAAATTATCAAAGTTAATAAAGCTACTGCCCTGCTACTGCCCACGGGCAGTGTCACTGTCACTGCATGCTTGATTTTCTAAATTTTCACATTTTCATCGTAAAATAACACAAAAGTAAAACTTTTTATTTGTTGTCATCAGCAAAAAAAGAAACTAAAATACATAACAAAATAAACGTACTTTTTTGTAAATTAAAGACTCTGATTCAGAATTATCATTATAACTCCAAAAATTTTTCAGAGATTTAAACGTTTATTTGATGGAAAGTTATAACCTGCCAGTATAATCATTTTTTTAAAACTTATAAGTAGCATCTAGTGTAGCCAGGAATTCACAATTTGCATATTTTCTAATGATCGTCATTTTGTGTGATCTTCAGCAGGTGCCACTTGCCTTGCCAGATCATGATAGATTAACTCAAGTCGGCTTTTAGCTCATAAATCAAAAATGTCCACTGTTGCGTTTTAAAATGAATCAATTTAAGAACTTGTCTCAGGAATATGGCGCTACCAACGGCCAATAACAGGTAGTGTTGAACATTTAGTGTTGAACATGTGCGAGCAGAATCGCCAAATATGTCTATTATTTCTTTAAGTGCATCCAAAATAAATATGTGGCTATATGATAATTTTAGAGGCGGGACTTCAACATTTATGAGGGTATCGAGGGGGGACTTGAAATTTTTTGAGAGTATTGACGGGGATCTGAAAAAAGTAAGATTTCAATCGTGATTCCTCCAGCCCCCCTCCCCAACGTTATTTGTGAACGCAGCCTAAATTTATATTTTGTCCGCTGATGTTATACATGGTCCCTTGTGTCGTAGCATTTATTCAGCCATTACGCATGTTTGCAAATCATACAGGGGCGTAAAGGACTAAATGTCGGAGGATGGTGAGTTCGGGACTCTTGCACGCTGAGCAAGGCAATTTATTCCTCACTGCTCCATTTGATAATGGGTATAGCTGGTACTTCATCCTGCAATTAGGCGTTCTCCTGTTGGATGATGGTTTGAATAAAAAATAGCGTAATTTGCTAGGGTAGTTCAGTGAAAAAACATCTAGTGCAATACAAACATATCAATGTCATGTGTCGTCCCTGAAAGCATTAATAATTTTAAGGGTATTTTATTCCAACTACCAATGATATTGTGATTTAGAGGGCGCTAAAGGCTGGACCTCTGGAGTTGAGCTGCCAACTTTGCAATATAGTATAATTATTCCACTGTCAGTTTCTCGACCCCAGTAGACCAACGAAGGTGGATGTCAAAATATTTGCACCAAATAACTTCCTTTGACATTTTGCTGTGATCCTTACATTACAGTACCCTTTGTACATTGACCTAATTTCATTACCTACTTTTATGAACTTTGATAGATGCGATAAAGATGCAGAGCGCATACCTGTGTACGTTGTTAAGTAGTTTAGGTCGTACTATTTCATCAGTTAGCCTGTCTCTTGGAAATCAAAACATGACTTAAATAAGGCGTTAGAAAAAACATTGTGTGCTTCCATTACAAGCCCTCGGCAAATTTGGCTGGTTGGTCGGGGAACTTTTTGGGTTTTTTAATTCAGTGTGTCCCGCAAAATTCGGCGAACTCATGCGTGATTTTTGAAAACGAAAGAAAAAACAATTATGCTCGCAGGGTTTTAAATACATGTACGGGTGAAGGTCGGGTTACCGGAAACGCACATAATTATTTTTCTATTTGGTCTAATTGATTCCTTTGTTGTCTAGCATGCAAAAACTCAAACCTGCGTTATTATTATTATTATTATTAGACTTTATTTAAAATCGATAAACTGTTGAGCCAGAGGCTCTTCTCACACAGAGTCGAGTATAACAACATTTACAATATTTACATTAAAAAATAAGTCAGGAAGGAAGCGTTTGTGCTTGATTGGCGCCATGAGCTGGGAAGCTGCGAGCTATACGAGCAACCACAGGTGTTTGCAACCTTCCTTTGTTTGTACCACGCAGCTTCACTGTACTTTGCAGAAATTAAGCGCAGATTACGCAGGTTCAAGGTCAGGCATGCGAGACTAGGTACATGTGTATACGAGCCAAAGATAACATCGATACGTTCCAACGAACTACATGAACAACATCAACTCCACACGCGTATTTATCAATAATCCTTTTGTCCAGTAACTTAGCATGCACTAAGAATCCTAGCAACGTGCGTGAACGCAGACTGACAAGACAGTAAAATATTTTATTCAATGAATAGCAAACTGGGTTTTGTCAAAATCGTAAATATGCAAAAAAGTATTTCGACACATTTTGACCTAATCTTTCGGTTTTTATGTTGATTAACATTTTAATTTAAGGCGTAAATAATAGGATTAACTGTTGTAAGATAGTTCAAAGTATACCATCATTTTTCTTTTGCGTAAGCAAGTACATTGTCAATATCAATACAATCGAATAACTAAAGATGAGACAGTATTTAAGTAATTGGAAGAGTTTTTCAAAGCGGCCGGTGAGCCTAGTTCGAGGGGCATTTTTACTTAGTCTATCTTGTTATCGCAGATGGCATACCATGACTGCCAAACGATTGCAGCTGATTGTCGGTAATTTTATATAAATGAGATACATGATTTTTATCTCGTTGACCTGCATCAAAGGTTTGCCAGATCAATAATCTTCGCTTAATTTACATATTTTTCTTCTTTCACTTTGATAATCATGAATGTGGGTTGTTGGTTCGCCGCAGACAGGTTCGGGCTGGTACTAACCCATAGTGACGTCACATTACTTTAGAACATCAGTTCTCAGATGAGCCTGTCACCAGTTGTCACCAGGCGCCCGAGACAGATGTACGACGGTCACTGCAGAGACCTTAGAATCTGGATCTACAGTTTGCATCATGCTTGTACGGAGGATATCAATGCCCTTCTCCATCTTTTCATGCCTTACGTGTTTGACTGCCGCGAGTGCCGGGCAGATGTTACAGCCGAACGGAGACTGTAATGCCGAGGGAACTGTCTGCGAATACAGTTGGAAGATTGAACACAGAGAGACTATGGTAATTTATGACGAAAACGCTGAAGCTGGATTGCCCGTTGTGACGTTCAACGGGCACTACTACAAACGAAATCGTGACAACTGTAAAGATAGAGATCTGTTGTCTGAGAACGGTAACGTCAGCTCGCACTCTGACTTTGCATGTTTTATCACAGTGTAGAAAACATATTATATCATACCAATATATTGATGGCGCAAATACAGCTATCTGATTGGTCGAGAAGCAAAAAGAACCGTGGTATATTGGCGAAATACCACGGCTGGCATACGTACGAGCCTCAGCTTGAGCAAAATTCCGTTTTTGGACGTTTTTGTACGTTCCACGCCAGAATTTCAGTATACTGTTATGATATGATAGCAATAATATTTAATCTTATGACAGGTCAATGAAAATACTGACTAAGATTTAACAACTTGTACAATAGGTGTCTTACAGCTTGTTATGGGTGCAGATGCTGTTAATGTAGGCCCACTCTTAAACGGTGCCATTTCAGTGATCCGTGCATTTATGAGCTCTTACTTCCTGAAAAGCTGAGATAGCTCTTCGCATCAAGCTTTTTCATGGCCACCATTCAAATCAAAAACGAAAACGGATACATGTCTGCTATTCTCGAACCACCTATCTCAGGCCGAACAAAAAAAAATTGTGCTGTTCCGATAACTCGACCTATCCTATTTTTTACCTGCCGATCCTAAACTTTTAGAGCTGCGTAAACACGGAAGTAAAACAGTAGAAAGAAAAACCCCGTAAAATCACGCTCCGTTACTTGGCATTTGATTTTTGCTTCAACGAGGTTGTATTGTATGTTTTTATTCTTTTATATGCATGATACATTTTTCTGGAAATGTTGTGGCCAGTGTTTTACCGTCCTGAAACCCTGAAAAATGCATATTTAAAAATAAAAAACATTCTGAAAAAAAAATTCTGCCGACCTACCTGCCCTAATCGGAACAGCAATATTTATTTTTTGGGCCCCGGCCAACTTATTGCTCAGCCGTTGAATTTAAGGAAT
This sequence comes from Ptychodera flava, assembly GCA_001465055.1. Taxonomy (NCBI): domain Eukaryota; kingdom Metazoa; phylum Hemichordata; class Enteropneusta; family Ptychoderidae; genus Ptychodera; species Ptychodera flava. The sequence goes on from LD347515.1 coordinate 129,136, forward strand.
TGAAACATAGGAGAATTTCGCGTGTCTATCTAGGCTAGAATACAATGACATTGGAAAGCTCCGACTTTACACGGCGCACTTTATTTGAACTAGATGCTGCTTAGTTCATTTTCGTACAATCGGTGACGGTCTCGAGCTAACTTGGCTGATTGTACTTTGCGGAATTATGTGTAAAATACAGGCTGCAAAGTGGTATTATTTTAGGCCTGAAATTCATACAATGGACGTTGCAGCAGTGCAGTGATAAAAAATCTTTAGAACAAATATCTATCCACTGAAAAAGTAAAAATTGAAAAAGCCACTATGTTTAGTGGCTTTTCAATGCCGTATGTCTATGAAACAATGACGGCAAGAGTAGAGAGATGCAATTCGATTAAGGTAGAATGCGCGTCGGGGACAGACATTCGGACTCTCAAATTTATACAATATTTTTCTGATCTACCATTTGGGGGGTTAATGTTAAAGCTCTCGGTGTAAGAAATCTTTTCACCTTCTTAGTTTTTCGAAAATCTAAAACTTTATTTTTCTCCATAAGAGTTAACACAGGGTTGCGGCCATTTTGAATTTCAAATATGGGTAAATCGTGGGCAGTTTGTTTCTCTAGTTCTAAAATTTGCACGGTCACCCCGGATTTTTATTCTAGACTTGATTTTGAAAGAGAATGGCTCAAATTTTCTTTGACGAAAGTTTTAGCAAAAGTTTAAGCCTTTCACTTTCGAGGTGCATCGTACCTTAAATCACTGTTTAACGCAGAATGCAATTTGGGTCAGGATAAGGGATAAAATACATAGCTACAGCACCGCCACCCGCCTTCTCAGTGTATTAAATGCATAGAACGAAACTTCAGGACGCGATGTATTGCCAGTGGTAATATTTTTTGTGTGTGTTCTGAAACTCTAACTTTTTTTGAGTGAAATTAACAATGTAGTTTCAGCGACCGTCGTATCATGTCAATCGGTTTGAATTCATCTTTCAGAGAAGAGTAAAGTAATAACTGCGGATGGATCTTACGGACCAGCTACTACCATCAACGGCCAGCTTCCCGGTCCAAACATCATCGTCAAGAATGGCACGCAGGTGAATGCAATAATGAGCCTGAGGAACCAAAACATTTATTTCAATTTACCATTCCCTGGACACGTATAGCGGATATCGATTCTGTAGTGCCTTTACAAACTCGAATCGACATTTCGGCTTTCTCTCTTGTCCTTTAATGTCTTTTTGAGTGACAAGAACATTTTTTGATAAGAACATCATCATCGAATGATGCAAAAATGTTATTTTGTTCAATTTTTAAATATTCACCATAGAGCAGGTAAACTTGTCATGATTCTATGCGCAGTCAATTATTCTCAAGCTCATCTTCTGTTTTCATTATCCACGGGGAAAAGCGGTAAGTCCCCTGGGGTGGGGAGGGATGAACTTCTTTATGCAACGGTTTACTTTATTTATATTTTATTAATTTTTACTGTGATATTTCAAATAGAGATTTCAACTCCAAACCGTCTGACTGCTTTATAACTACAAAAATCCATATCTCCTCTCCAACCTGTATTCACATCATTGTAATTGGTCAGCAAACATTGCAAACATTGCTAATCGGCTGTCCGTATCTGTGGATTAATTGATTGAGTCAACATCACAGCCGTCACACACGTATAGTATTTTACTACAGACGGTTTAAAGTTGCAATCTCTATTTGAAATACCACAGTCAAAATTAATAAAATATAATCAAATAAAGTAAACCGTTGCACAAAGAACCCCACCCCTCCCCATCCCAGGGGACTTACCGCTTTTCCATGTGATTATTCCTTTGGTGGCAAAATATTTCGAACCTTAAATTATGCTTGATATATACCTTTGAACTACCTTAATTGCATTATAGATAACCTATGATCAAAGTTTGTCGCATTTTCATGCTAATTCTGTTATAATATAAAACATCACTTACAAGATAAAAACAGTACTGTACCATGACACGATCAATATTGCTAATGGACCAGGCGGGAATTTTGTTATCGAAAAAAACACCAAAGGCCAAAAATTGCTAGGGAACGGTTGCTAACGGGCAGGGCCGTAGCCTGACCACAGACAAAGATAAACAGACTGGAAAAGCGGCATGCCTTTTGTTCCATGGTCGTCTCAGTAGACTATTTGCTTTTCAAATTAAAATGAGCTTCAAAGGTGTTAAACTTTTTGGAGGCTTCGTTTGTGGTTGATAATTGCACGAGATTATGCGAAAAATACGACGAGATGGCGTCGTACTACCAGTCGCGTAGCAACCATAGTTACTTTGTGAGCTCTCAGGCCAGAAACACTGCTTCACGCCAATCAAAACATAACACGCCAGCAGTTTCATAAACATGTCCTTCCTTGACGCACGTGTAAAAGACGGTATGACTGACCGTAAACCATTGAGTAAAACCAGACAGTATCGATAAAAGACTTTCAGATTTGGTTCAAACACACTCATTATATATTCATAAAAATATGAGAGGAATTTTTAAAACGGTAAAACTCACTTTCCTGAAGCTCAAAACACTCCCGTTTTCGCCAGCACGTCGATTCCGCTCAGCACTACACGACAACCACACAAACTTTGCCGAACATACTTTCGCTTAGCAATTGGCGAAAATCCGAAAATTACCGAAGGATGCATGGTCGGCACTCTTCGGAAAAGAGAGGCGAGAGCAACCTGAGGCGAGGCGAACATGGATGGGTTACGTTACCGCTTCACGCCTTAAACAATACCCGTTGCGAGTCTGCCCTATGTTCGTCTGTGGCCTGACCAAATTGCCAAGGGGGCAGAACCTCGCTTAGCTAAAATTTAGGTAATTGAAATAAACTACATATTGACAGTATGGAAAATTCCACTGGGTAAATGCCTTCCCTCAGAAGGCTGCGGCCCTGAGGGGCATAAGAAATCCCACAACATGAAGTTTTGTAGTTGCAAAATAATTAATGTAAGCAAGCAAGCGATACTACATGAACACCAGAATGTGCACGGTTGATATATAATGGCATTGCATATTAGTTTAGCAACTGTGAACTGTGAACTTATGAATAAGTCGGGCACGTGTTTACGGATCACAATCTGAAGTAGTCCATGTTGTCAATCGACAAACAAGACGGAGTTGTTAAAGGTCATGCCGCTGGTACATACATAAACAGCGATATAGAAGATCAACCATTTATCTAGGATAATGCGTTCGATATTGCTCTGTAGCGCTTTGTCATTTGACCCGACTGACCCGTACCCGACAGTTGTAATCCAAAGTGATGAGTAACACAATTAATGTTCTTCGTGAACGTCTGCGGTGTCAACCCACTGCGTACGTCAAAATTTAATGATATTATATCAGCGTTTCAGTCACGCCAATGTGCCGTTCTGATCGGACGAGAGCTCACTCCTGCATAGACCAGCGTATTAGCTTGGCATGCAGAGACTGAGAGCAGACAAAATCGGTATAAAAACGCGATAAACAATCAGTAAATGGACATATTGCAATATGAATATGATATACTTGCAATAATGTGAAAGTTAAGCAGTTTAAGGTATACCTATAAGAGCATTAGCTTGCGCTTCGCCAAATCAGCGTTGCCACTTTTTGTCGTCTGCGTTGCTTCCACTGCCATAGCTATAGCACACTTTCTTGGTATCCTCAGGTGGTTGTTCGTGTGACCAATGCTTTGTTGATGGAAGGAATCACAATACACTGGCATGGAATGGAACAACGGCACACGCCTTGGATGGATGGAGTTGCTGGTGTGTCACATTGCCCTATAAACCCTGGAGAAACGTTTACCTACAGGTAAAGTTAATTTTCACCAGGCGGTCAGCCATACTGACTGCATTATATGGCCTTGAGTAAGCCTAGCTTTAACCGGCTTTGCAATATCAATCAGCAATTGCTTAACACAACAGTATCGAAGATGAAGCTTTGAAGACAGAGAGTCTCCGTTCTTTAATTTCGACCTAAACTCGACAAAGCACTGCTTTGAAGGAAGTTTCAAGAAGCCAAATCGTGTAAATGTGCGTTGCTTTGTGATGACGCTAAGCAACCAATTTTTCTCTAGGTTTCTAGCTACTCCTCCCGGAACACATTGGTACCACTCCCATCTTGGCACGCAGAGAACTGATGGATTGTATGGAGCATTGATTGTGTTACCGCCTGATAGCAGTGAAGTACAACTTGATAACGAAAGTGAAACTAGTGCAGAGGTACTGTAAGCTCTTGATTATGATAATGACGATGGTGGTTCTGGTGGTGATGGTTGTGGTGGTAGCGGTAAACAGTGTTGGCAACTTCAAGGACCAAGTTTGATTTTTGGTATTTTTTGCTGTAAATAGCTGTTTGATGATTTGGTGGTATTGGTGGTGGTGGTGGTTGTGATGATGATGGTGATGATGATGATGATGATGATGATGATGATGATTATATCGACAGGTTGAGGAGACCACGGAACCTGAGTATGATGGGGAATTTATAATGATTCTCCATGACTGGATGAGAGAGAATTCTCTGGATACAAACAATCGAATACTTGCGGAAATGCAAAGGTACGACTTTTTACAACCATTTTCAGTAATAGAGCGCGAAGCCACTGCAGTGAACTGCAATAAAACTGCTTACACTAATTAGTTACAGCTGTAGTCCGTGGCCACTTTGGTGTTTAACAAGGCTTCTTGAAAGTTAAAACAAATAAACACTTAGATTTGACTCAAACTTTAATGAGCGTGCAGGCTGAAGTGTTGTCGCCGTCATCGTATTTAGCGGGCAATGTTAGTTTCATTTATAACACAGACCCCTCATGTTCATTTATTGATATGTTGCACATGACATTGTCACATGACAATAATTCATGAGGTAACCAGCATGAAAGAACAAACGCTAGAAAGTACTTGCTCATCAACTATTGCCCTGTGTCTTTTTCATTGCAAGTGTCCAGTCACATGACCATTTGCGGAGATTTGTCAGCCAACTTTGAAATGATGGTGGCTGTCCAAAGCGCACAAAGTCGGACCACAACAAAAGAGCTAAGATTTTGTATTTCCGTCGGCGTACGAATTTAAAGAGGTTTTCATTGTAAGATTGACGTAATAGGGCTGTCATACCTGCGTATGGGGCCAATCCATCCGAACATTTTCAACCTTTTCTTCGTGGCTGTCTCATTAATAAGTTGCTTGTTTATTAAGTCAGCAATCTTCCAATCAACAACACATACGTTTGTGCCATATGGTAAGGCCATATAGTTTTAATCAATTAAACAGCATACTGGAAATACCTGCAAAGTTGGGATGCAAGGACCAATACACTCGAAGTGGCGTTTATGGCTGTTCCTCATTATACCCTGTATGGGGGACCATTATCCAATCGCTGTCGGCAATCAATCCCTTCCCATGAGGCCATCGCCCATGTGCAGATTGCTTGGCATTAGATCAAATACAACTTCGGAATTAACATGACGGTAAGACACAGCCCAGAAATGACGCGTTTATATTCCATTGTTACAGTAATGTGTGCTAATAGAACTATCCAAACAACAGAATCCATCAGATTTCTACTTCTTCAATGCCAGGTTCTCTCCGGGTTACAACGATACCACCAAGTGTTTTTATCAAACACGGCAGTCGGACGGCACTGATATCGGAGTCACGCCATTCCACTCTGCATTGATAAACGGAAAAGGTAATAATCATTAATCCGATACAAAATATTTTCTACTACATCGGAAAATTTATCCTGCGAAGAAAACAGCGGGAATTGTCATGCGTCGGTTATAATCTATTCATCTTCTTTTCTACAAAGGCCAGTTTTATACATACGAAAGAAGTAGAAAAACGGGCTATAAACAGGAATATATAGAGAATCATCTTATACCGGTGGAAACATTCACCGTCGAGCGGATGAAGATGTACCGATTTAGAGTCATCAACGCCGCCATGATGTTCGCCTTCGATGTGTCTATCGATAGCCACAAGTTACATGTGATAGCCACAGATGGAAATAGGCTCCGCACAGTCATCGCTGACTCTGTCATCATAAATTCTGGCGAGAGATTTGATTTCTACATCGAAGCCTCTCAAAATCCCGGTAACTATTGGATACACGCACGCACTTTGGAAACATCAAATATTAAGGATGTAAGTAAACAGAGGCAATCGAGCGGGAGGACGATTTTTTCTCCTCTGTGTAATCGGGCAATTTGTATGAGTAGTGGGAGGGAAGTCTTCACCGTGCAATCGGGCAATTTTGTATATGAAGCGGTCGGGAAGTGATACCCTTGAACAAGGTCAGGTAAGTGAGCAGGGAGCATGAGTCAGTTGTGTTCTGGAGTTCGTCGATTGAAATTCTGATAACAAAAGAGCTAGTTCAGGGGGGGGGGCATATATTTAAGCGGGCCTAGTTTGGGTAAAAGGGAAAGTCTCTGTAGGTTCTGCGGAGAGGGCGATGCTGGGAAGGCAGTTGCATACAGCTTTCGCTTTCCTCTTCCCCTCTTTGTTCAACATTAGTCAGAACGTAAACAATCTTGTAAAATTAATCGTCTTTTCGAATGCTATTGCAGCGTCGAGGCGTATTAAATTTAACTTCACCTACGATTTTCATCTCCTACAGGATGAGGTCTTTCCTGGACACGTTGACGCCATACTGAACTACGCCTCACAACCATTGAGGCGCCCAACGACGCCGCCCTCATCGAGCCCATGTACATCATCAAGGCATTGCATAGTAGTAAATTGTCCCTTCCTGTGAGTATTGTTCTCTCGTGCGCGGAAGTCTCAGATCGTTTTCATTTGTAACCGACCTATTTATCTCTCGTGAGAACACCCTTTTCTCCCTGGTACACTTTGAATAGGAAAACACATCTAGGTTTTTTTAAACAAAGGACACATGATCAACTTCAGAATTTTTGATTGTGTAAAGCAGAGTGAACTATTGGATTGTTCTACAGTAGAATGCAAAAAATGCTCCTTTAAATGCGAATAGCTCGAGCGAGACCATGACGTCACTGGCGTCCCTTGGAAAGTCAACTCTGGTAACTGCATTTGACTGATACATGCGAAATTCAGGCGAACATTCTCTGTCGGGCAATCTCCGCGTTCACATTCCCAGTCCGCCAATGGGGATAATTCAAGTACAAAGGAATATGGGACACAGTAAGGACGAAGGTAGCTGCAATAAGAGTAGCTTTGGTGGTCGTCGAGATTGGGCTTCTGTCGTGCGGCTCGCGCCAACCTTGGTTGGGGCAAGGCGCGAGCCGCACGACAGAAGCCCAAGCCCCACGGCCAACCAAGGCTACAATTATTGCAGCTAGGACGAAGGTCGAAAGACGACGTCAAGATGCTAGACTAGGGGTAGGGAGGGTCGAATATTGTAAGGCAGAAATTATCGCAAACGACACGCTGATTTTGTAGGTAGCAGATATATAGAAATAGGTCAAATTACGATCTCCTGTGATTATTTTGACCATGGAGTCACAAATCATCATTATTCACACCGAAAACATCAGTGTAAACATATTTCGCACAGCATTTGATGAGGAATAATGTGGACTTGTTAACGGGGAAACGATATGCATCAAAGAAAGGCAATGTCACTTTAATAAAATGCGATAATCATAATAAAATTCGCTTATTGTTCGCATATAAGCCCACACATCAATTGGCTGAAATGCAATGTCTCACACAGTCGTGCATGTTTAGAAACCTCTTCCTCACGCCTTTTGAACACTAGTTTTGGACCAACTTCTCACACTTTGTATAATCGCGCAAGCAAACTTTATTTTCCTGTGTCTGACGAATGCTAATTGGTCATTTGTTGTCCCCGCACCAAAGGCGTGCATATTATTTGACGGTAAGAGTTCGTGTACTTTAAAACCGGAACTATAGCCCTGAGCAGACGATACACTTCAAAGTGAAAGGGTTTTTCACTCCCGTCGATGACAAATATATAAAGACATACTAAAGTGCCGTGATGTTTGGTTGTCACAGTTTTTGATTATTACATTGCATAATAATTATTACTTAAGGATGTTGAGGATACAGTAGCCAACGACAAAAAAACGACAAAATCTTCTGCAGGTAGCACAAAAATAAAATGCAAAGAAATCAGTAAAATTGTGAATGTTACCATTTTATGGAAGAAAATTCACTTGCTGATTTTTATTCTTTCAGTTATTTTCCCGCAAATAAATACGCAGACTGTATTCCTCTATCAACTCTAACAGCGCCCGCAAGCCAGCCTCGCCCACCACCTATACCAAATAGCGAAAGCGATGCTCAAGAACCCTTCATCAATTTTCACTTCGCCGGGGGAGTTTCACAGAGGTCGTCGGTCAACGGAAGACGGTTTATTCCACCGAGCACACCACCTATGGTACGTTCTATTTTCTTGATAATCTTCTGAAAATCTTACTGTAACTATAACAGAATAACAAGAGAGGAGGCCCAGTTTTTCTGAAATCAAAGATTTTGTGTACATATGCACTGTCAATCATCCTACTCTTGTCAAGTACATTTAAATTTAATCAAAATTATGCATTTTGAAATCCTCAGACAGAACTGTAATCATCGGCGCTGTAATCAAATACAGCGAAAATATTTTGGAATTTTCAACCTGAAAGCCTTCATTTTCACTATATCATATCGGCCACAACTTGCGTTCAAATCGATGTGCAAAAAATGGCGACTTCCCTCAAATATTTTGTATGCGCACAATGCCGTGACATCAACAATATTTGCTCGAGAAAGAGCGACTCCAATCAAAACACCCGTTCAGTCCCTAATAACAATACGGGGTTTCCTTCAAGTGTTGGGGAGTGAGTGTATTGGGAAAACAGTATTTCAGTTATCCGATTTCATGTTATTCATATAGATATCAGTTGCTGACGTTTCAAGTGAAATGTAGACCATGGCATTAGTAAACCACAAAGGTATTTTGTTATCGTAACAAGCGATAGGCCCCTAGATCTTACTTTTGTTTACAACGTTATTTCATTGCACTCATATCGGGAAGGGGGTGTTCTATTACAATTTTCTAAAATCATGGTACGTATACTATAGAAGTCTTTTCCTGAATAGGATCGATATATTCTCAATCAGATTCGAACTCATTGTGAGGAGAGGACACCACGATCGTAACAGCTCGGCTAAATCCCCACTGTTACTAAAGGGTGGCTCAATTATGAAAGCCCATACGGGGCTTATTGGAAGAAAAAATATTATGTCAGCGCTCCAGATAATTTCTCTTGGCCACGAGATAGTATGTCGTGCGCACTAGATAATTTCTTGTGACCACAAGATAGTATTGCGTGCGCATGTGATACCTATCTCCATGCCACGGGATAGGAAGTTTCTCGTGCACACGTGAAATTATCTCGTGCGAATGTGTTAGTTTCTCGTGCGCCCTTGATAATATCTCGTGCGCATGTGTTAGTATTTAGTGTGCGCGAGATCCTGTCTAGTGTGCAAGTGATACTACCACATGCGCACCAGTAGCGCGCACTAAGTAGTTTTTGAATCTTACTGCCTTTCTAATTACTCATTCATTGGCCATATATGTTATCTTTTATGTTTCTTTTACATTTGAAAACAAATTATGAAGCAAATATTGACCTTTATTCTACCTCTCGTTTATCATATCGCTGACTGGTTGTGCTATGCCTTGGTTTTGTGTATAATAGGAAGGCTATTTATGGTTAAAATTTACATTTTTATAGTTTGAACAAATCGAATTAGTAATTGCAAAGCAAACACTATACTTTCCAACATGGTTGACATGGTATTTGGAATTTCAGGAATCCCCTTTTACTGCCAAGTGACATACGTTATTCATAACTGATTTCTTGTGTTGAGACAAATTTGCCACTTTTGCATTTTATCACTAAAAACATTTTAAATCGGGTTCGAATGATAATAAGTAATATTTGATTGACAAATATCCTATTGAACTGATCCTCAAAAATTTGCCTTCGAACTGAAAGATCATGTTTGTGAAGACATTTATGGAGCCAGAGAGAAATCACAAAGTGATGAGAGACAGAACAATACCTTTTGACGGAGATAGTCCCGTAAAGTGACGATTCCTCATATTCACATTTTTATTATAAAGAGAATCAAAAGTTCATAAAACACTTATTTCAACTTTAAGCTCTTCCCTCGGAGTTATGTTAATAAAAAAGTAAAGTTTTTGTGAAAAATGCAACATTGGTGAATTTATATCAATGTCGAACATTCGATATGAACAGCATATGTTACCATAAAGAACGAAACAATAGTTTCGTTTCAAAATCTGACATCGGCAACTGTGTCGCAAACAGGGAATTGCTGAAATACTAATAGTATGTCAACCATGTCGGAGGGTATAGTTTCATTACAAAATAAAACAGGTGTCACATCGATATATTTCATTAGTTGTCGGAAACCGAACGTGAACGGAACAGCTTTGTTTTGAATTGAAGGCATGGATAAAAAGTTTTCTTAAAAAAAAACGATTGAGAAGGAGATGATATTCCATCAGTAAAATCATCAGACATGTATATTGATGGATAGCTTTATCGTAATACTTCATTCTTGAGCACTAAAGGTATATACTACTCACTGAACAAATTACCAACAAAAAGAACAAGAAGCAATTTAGCTTTCAAAGTGGCAAAGTGTGACCAATTGAATTAATTGAATTTTCAATGAGATGCAGGTTTAATGAGATGCAATTATGAATAAGATTTGTTCTGGCAAAAACAAAGTGATACACAATCTGCATTTTCCATTAATTACTATCTTTTCTTTGTTCAGTATTAAGTCACAACCGCACAACAGCACAACCGTCAGCCAGATGATAAATAAGAGGTTGAAGAAAATTCTATATTATTTCTAAATTGGTTGGCAATGCTTCAGAAACATGAAAAAGAATCCCAATGGCCAACAAAGGACCAATAAGAAATTTGGACACCTCAGAAAAGCTTTAGAAGGTTCAATAACTATCTAGTGCGCATGAATTACTATGTCGTGCGCACAAGATAGCATCTCATGTGCACGAGATAATAATTGTTTTTTCTCTCAAAAATGTCCTTTGTTGGCTTTCATATTCAATAACCGAGCTATATTGTAATGATTTCTAACCTCGACCCCTCCACACAATGTACAGTCAATGAAGCACGTGCACACACTCTATCGCTATGATACATCGGATACAAAATTAACCAAAGCAATGATGGCATCGCTGGCGCTAAACTGGGCATTATATACAATATAGTGAATGATATGATTATTAAAACTTTTTATGCAGTAACGTTTTTGGATAAGGCTATAAGAGTACTAGGCATGTGAGGCGTCCCGTGACCTAAAAGCCTAACGATGTCTTATGACGAAATTGTCTTTTGCACACCAATGCACGTGGAAAAAACAATCTTCACAAAGATATACGGACAATAAAAATCGTGCCAACACCTACTTTAAGTTCTTTGCTTACAACCAAAGTATTTGCGCATTGCAGAAGACAAAATGTTTGTGGAATCAGACAATGATATAGTGTGACAACGCTTGGACACTCTCAGTAAATAAATATCTATTTTCCACTTGATTTCAAAATTGAAGAGAACTCATTTTTAAAGAATTTTCTCGTTTCCTCGCAGACCCTGCCTGGTGGTGACTATAATGACTATATGACATTGTGTGACGAGGCTGAGTGTTCAGCACAACACTGCAGTTGTACTCACTTCATTGAAATCAAGACCGGCAAAGTGGTTCAGATTACACTTTATAACATTGGTACGGCGATAGAGGGCAACATGTGACGATTTTGCGCTCTTACGTATAAAAATAATACTTCTTCCAATGGCTTGTTAATTATATGCTCTGAAGTATAAAAATATTAGGGGATTCAAGAGTAGGGGATTCAAGACTCTAGCTCGGTGTTGTGCCCTTGAGCAAGGCACTTTGCTCCTCAGTGCTCCATTGGGGTAGTGGGTTATGGGTACCTCATCCTGTAATTGGGCTAGTGCCGGTTGGATGATGGACTAAATAAAAAAATCACATAGGTAAAAAGACCATCGTGGAGTAGCACAATGTATCGAGTTTTTCGTCGGTGTGGTCCACGATACGATTATATGCAGAAATCCTAGATACGTTTAGGTGTCAATAATTCGCTAAATTACAAATGAATCAAGAAGGCAAATTCTGCATCTATGTATATTAGTCTGTAACAGTGTTTTATATTCTGTCAGTGGTAATTTTACAATGTTGCAGTGAACCACATGCTGCTTGCGTAAGCACTTTGTTACGGACGTATGTCTCTAGCTATCAGTCTATCTGACTAACTGTCCGTTGACTTATTTGTTCATCTATCTATCTATCGATCGATCGATCGATCGATCGATCGATCTATCTATCTATCTATCTATCTATCTATCTATCTATCTATCTATCTATCTATCTATCTATCTATGCAAGTAATATACACAGTTTTTATTAATGTATTGGTTCAAATGCAGGTAATGGTTTACGAGGAACCGCTCATCCTGTGCATATTCACGGCCACCACTTCTACGTGGTGAAAACTGGCTTTGCCCAATACGACGCTAACGGGAAATACATTGCAGACAACGAGGACATCGACTGTGGAGGGCAGGTGCGGTGCAACAATGCCAAGTGGCGTGACCCTAACTGGGCAGGTGACAACATCCCCGGTCTTAACCTGGTCAACCCGCCAATGAAGGATACCATCATTGTGCCAGTTGGTGGATATGTTGTTGTACGCTATGTCGCTGATAATCCTGGTATGTATTCATATCAGGCCTGCTTCATGCTAGGCACTGAGGTAGAATGTATCTCGGGGACAGACATTTTGACCCTCGAAATTTTCCAATTCTTTTCGTATCTACCACTTGTGCGGCTCGTTTTGAAGCCCTTTGAGTAAAAGAACTCTCGCCGTCTTATTTTCTGAAAATCGAAAATTGTTGTTTTCTCTACGGAATTAATAACAGTGGCGGCCATTTTGAATTTCAAATATTGGTAAATCTTTGGTACTTTGTTTCTCTAGTACCCAAATCTGCAGGTTTTTGCACGATTTTTATTTTAGGTTTTAAAAAATGAATGGTTGAAAGATTCCTTGTGGAAAATATGAGCAGAAGTTTAACTATTTCACTTTCGAGGCGCATACTACCTTAAAATCGACAGTATTTTAAGAATTAGTAAATATCTCGTATTCCCTTTCGAGAATACTCCAATAACTGTGGAAACATGCTACGGTTACTTCCTTACTTGAAAAAATGTTACCGGCTGACTATTCCCTCATTTTGTACTTTCTAATACTATAACGCATACGAAAACTTTAACAAATGCTTCGAAATAATCCTATATGGAGCATTATTAGTACAGCATTGGCTTATGGTAAGATATTTTTGACGGTATTAATTGATGTATGACTGGTTTATCTGCTAAATATCATGGAATAAATTGACAATTTGTAGGTAGTTTGCGCCTCAAAAATCAAATACTTAAATTTTTGCTCAAATTGTTGCCAACATTTTAAATTGTGAATGTAACACGAGAATAAAGACTGGTTTTAACCCCAGACCTTAGACTACCCGTCCGGGAGTTGTTATTGGATTTCAGATTGATTGAGTGTTATCTTCGTTAGGTCAATCAAATGCAAGCCATTCTCCGATCAGCTGCATTACATTTAGTATATCTTACACAGCAGAAATTCACATTTCTTCATCGCAACAATTATTTTGTAGGCTGGTGGTTCGTCCATTGTCATATTGAAATACACCAAGTTGAAGGGATGGCCATGATGTTCAAAGAAGGAGATGAAAGTGAAATGAATGCTCCGCCAGACGGTTTCAGAAGCTGCGGACACTTTGACTGGTCTGCAGATGATTTCTTTGAGAAAATACGGTCCCCTGCACCTGGTGAGTATAATACAATGGCATGCTTGGTACTCTCTTCAGCTGTATTATACTGTTCAATGGCTGTATTTTCGACTGAAATAGATTATTCTTCTAAATGTGTCTGAATAAAAAGATTAGCATAAATGTAGGTCTGCTGAATCACTGTATATCGCAGGTTAAGTTGTTTAGAGTACATCAACTGGTACCTTCTAAAGATTAGAACTATCTTCAATTTGTACGCTTCTGTACGTACGTATGTATGTACGTATGTATGTATGTATGTATGTATGTATGTATGTATGTATGTATGTATGTATGTATGCATGCATGCATGCATGCATGCATGCATGCATTGTATGTATGTATGTATGTATGTATGTATGTATGTATGTATGTATGTATGTGTATGTCTATATGTATGTATAGGTAGGTAGATAGGTAGGTGGATAGGTACGTATTTGTGTAATGTTATTTTGTATGAGTTCCTGTGAATGTCTGAGATGGAAAGTGGTTTGGATTTTTCATGAAATAAAAAAGACTCATCGCCGTTCAGTATTGTTGAAAACTGGATGAAACTCGTTGACTTATCTCCTTATCTTTTTGTGTTTTTCAGTTTCTTCAAGCGTGAAAGTATCAGCTGGATGGAATGTCTTCTATGCTCTACTTCTTTTACTAGCATTCCGTGTGAGGAACCACTAGATTTGTAGTATAATGATTTGAGGTCGCAAGTTCATTGTCGTCATAATTAATGATAAAGTAAGGTATCTGCTTCAAGTATCAAAGTGGAACGACATATCGTAGTAAACAACTTACTGATGTGATCGTCGCATTTGTACAAATCTCAGCATTTTTGCCAAAACTGCTGTGTTTGTTTTGTAGCAGTTGTATCCATGGAAGTACAATGAACGAATTTATATTTTAGTTCTTCTGCTGTAGAAAAGCTTTGAATGAATGAATGAAAATGTCTCGGAAAAGTTCATTATTTCTAAAACCTTTGCGGATTTGTATTTTCTTTACTCAAGATTAATTAAACTCCGTCCCGTACTCAGTTTCAGGTATGTTCTTTGTCGTCTCTTTATGATTTGCTACTTATAGTTGTGTGCAGATACAATACGTATACTGTTTGAATCTGACGACACCTTATATCAAAGACATCCGTATATTGCAGAGCGCAAGAAGCAATCTCCATTTTCGTTAGGCATTTCAGTTGTATAGCGTACATAGTCCATGGAGGATAGTAGCTTGCTATATCATGCCAATTACTATATATTAAGACGATTCGTGACCAGGTTTGGTACCGCGTCAGCACTCTGATGCGCCAGTTAGATAGTGCAGGTGCATTAGTCTCACATGAGCTCATTTTTATCTATATCAATTTACATAATAATAAACATAATTGGCATGTTAAACAAATAGCATGACTGTATGTTTGACTTTATAGTAAACTTTGTGAATTTATAGTTTGAAGCATGGCTCACATTATTAAATAAGATCGATAGCCGGGTCTTGTGATTCAATATGTATGCATTAAGTACCAGATCACGTAATATTTGTACACGAGATACACATCGAATCATCAAACACTCTGGTATTGATAGAATAAAGGTCTGCAACAGTAGGACTGGGAAACAGTGTTTTTCTAGAGTACAAGGTATTTATTTCACATCAAAGAGCAAATACTATGACCAAAGACTAAATTTCATCTGAAGTATATCGTCTATTTGTACAGTACCACAACATTTTTGCTTCAAAGGATGCATCATGTAGCTCATTGAAATCATTTCACATGAAACAACAGAATTGAATATTCTTAAACTAGCTCATTTAAGTATATTCAATGCTGTCGTATCATAACACTCATTACAGTTTCATAGAACCTTTGTAGTTGTAATATTTGCTGATTAAAAAATTGTAATTTGTAATACAATGGAATGTTTGACGAAAACTATCCAGTTAATCTTTAAACGGGAAAATACCGTACCGTGGGCGTACAGTCAGGTGTTTACTGATGACTCTGCCATTTGCATACACTGGGCAGAAGTTTTGTAATTCTCATGAAATTGATGGGTTGTAAAGGGGTAAACAGTATCTTTTACACAGATTGGAGCATTCAATTATCACCTGTCTAAATATCAAAATAGCTTTCTCCGCTGAACACGATCATATTCCGGTCGGGAGAACAATCAATTCCATCCATCATCGCATCTCAGTGAAAACACCAAGTGGAAATACAGCTTTTAAATGGTACAGGATGATGACAGTAATAGACTAGGGCTGTTACATGTTTTATGTACGCGCAAGAAATTTGATTCTGGCATTTCACGACGAGGAAACTATGAATAATATTTTTTTTTCCAATACAAAACTCGGTAAATCTGTGTATTTATGTATGCTTGATTATTGATATTAATGTTCTTGATTAGACTAGGATGGTAACAAGTCCGTGTGTGTGCTTGAAATTTGATGTTGGAATTTCACCGAAATGTTGATTCACTGTACATGGTTGTCTATGAGAGAACTTTGAACGAAATTTTTCCCAATTTAACACAAGAATATATGTGAATTTGTAGACGTTTGATAATTGATATACATGTGTCACCTGTCCATATGTTTTTGTCTCATGTCTTTCATTTAACTGTTCAAGGTGTTAATATAGGATACCACTGCATCTTCCTTGCTGTGAAACTTGTTAATAATGCGTATGTATTTAGGAAATATCACATGGAGAATGGAAAGTTTGGCCGTGAAACGAGTCAAACCCCCATAGGTTTAAAAAAAGTGACCCTCCTCTATTTCCCTTTCCCGTTGGACCCACTGTAATTACTTTAAGGCTCCCTGACAAAAATTCAGAGCTACTCCATAGCCTTTCAAAACTGTGAAAACGGATGCACATTGCACTCCAATTATTGGCAATCGCTTCAGGTGGAATATTTGTCACAAATTGCCTGGCTGTGAATATGATCGACGTAAACAAACAATCAAAATGGCTGTTGTATTGCGATGAATTTCAAGATGTACCGATTTCCAATGTTCTGAAGTATACTCGAACAGACACAATACCGTTCACTTTTGGTAAAACGAAATGCAGCGCGGCTCTGAAATAGACATATTCCAATAGGATTTTCTCGGGCAGTACCGAAAGACTCAATCGATGATACGATTACTGCCTGACTTACTTTGATCCGTCGAAGTTGGCAGGGTATAGCTTACGCGTGCTCACGCTGAAAAAGCGTAGGTAATTTTCATCATTTGTTACGACTGAAAAAACCTGTGCCTACGGAAAATAGAGTAATTTAGTTGGACCCTTTCTGGCTGATACCTCTGTCGGCTATATTTGCTACGACCAGCTTTGGTTAACATCGATTTGACCGTATGATAAATTTGAATAATCGTGATGGGCACTTTCGTAACATATGCAAATAGCGGTCAAACTGTCGTACAGGAAACACATTTTGAAAAATATGTGTTGAACTTCTCCAACGAAAAGAAACGGAACGCTTTTTCAGTTTACTTTCGACTCAAGTTTAGTGTCTAATTCACAGACATCATATGCAAGATTCGATGACAGTGAAAGCCTGAAACATGACAAAATTATAAGATTCAGGGGATCAAACACGGCACCTCCGATCAATAGCGTTTTTTTTTTTACATTTGCATAGATTTACGATAACCCGGCTTTTATAGGGGAAGTTCCTGTTTAATAGCAAAATATTGAGCGCGTGTCGTCACTCGAGATGGATTAATATCCAACTGACATGAACGCAGTTTCAATTCAAGGCATTTCCTTATAAATGTCAAATTTACGCCATTGAAATTGTAGACTTCAGCGGCTACAACCATTAATTAAAGTTCAGTTCTGTAAACAGAGTCCCTTAAATTGCCTTTTAGAAGTATCATAGGTCTTGAAGGTTTCCTGCGCGAAATTACAACTTCGGCAACACTTTTGACAGACGAAGAAAGCTTAGTTTTGGCTTTACGTAGAACAATCGCGACTTCTTGCTTTTACTTGACGAGAAGCCATCGATCTTATACACACATAAAAACTAACTATCTACTCGACAATGATAGAATTTTGATATTTTCATCATGAATTCCGAATACACAACTCAGCCATAAACTAAAAATTGTTGAATTTAATATGATTCACATCTTGAGTAGAATGTACAAAATTAATAAAAAGTTATTAGGTCGACGACGAGTAAGAAAGCGATTGGTTGTTAAGTCTCCCTGTTGAGATTAACAATTATACACGA
>LD347515.1:151782-173942 GCA_001465055.1 Ptychodera flava
CTGAGAGCGTGAAGACTCAAGCCGGATTGGCAATCTTATTTGTCATGCTTTTCGCCTCTTTTGGAATCATAAGCAACATTTAGAATTTCGTGTATAATTGTTAATCTTGACAGGGAGACTTAACAACCAATCGCTTTTTTACTCGTCGTCGACCTAATAACTTTTTATTAATTTTGCGCATTCTACTCAAGATGTGAATCATATCAAATTCAACAATTTTTAGTTTATGGCTGAGTTGTGCATTCGGAATTCATGATGAAAATATCAAAATCCTATCATTGTCAAGTAAATAGTTGGTTTTCATGAGTGTATAGGATTGATTGGTACTCTTCCAGTAAAAGCAAGAAGTCGCGATTGTTCTACGTTAAAGCAAAACTAAGCTTTCTTCGTCTGTCAAAACTGTTGCCGAAGTCGTAATTTCGCGCAGGAAACCGTCAAGACCTACGATACTTCTAAAAGGCAATTCAAGGGACTCTCTTTACATAAGATTTGATTAATGGTTGTAGCCGCTGAAGTCTACAGTTTCAATGGCGTAAATTTGACATTTATAAGGAAATGCCTTGAATTGAAACTGCGTTGATATCACTTGGATATTAATCCATCTCGAGTGACGATACGCGCTCAATATTTCGCACTTAAACAGGAACTTCCCCTATAAAACCCGGGTTATCGTAAATCTATGCAAATGTAAAAAAGCAACGCTATTGATCGGAGGTGCCGTGTTTGGTCCCAGAATCTAATAATTTTGTCATGTTTCAGGCTTTCACTGTCATTGAATCTTGAATATGATGTCTGTGAATACATAGACACTAAAATTGAGTCGAAAGTAAACTAAAAAAACGTTCCGTTTATTTTCGTTGGAGAACGCATGTTTCAAAATGTGTTTCCCCTACGACAATTTGACCCCTATTTGCATATGTTACGAAAGTGCCCATCACGATTATTCAAATTTATCATACGGTCAAAGCGATGTTAACCAAAGCTGGTCGAAGCAAATATAGCCAGCCGACAGAGGTATCAGCCAGAAAGGGTCCAACTAAGTTACTCTATTTTCCGTAGGCACAGGTTTTTTCAGTCGTAACAAATAATGAAAATTACGTACGCTTTTTCAGCGGAAGCACCCGTAAGCTATACCCTGCCAACTTCGACGGATCAAAGTAAGTCAGGCAGTGATCGTATCATTGATTGAGTCTTCGGTACTGTCCGAGAAAATCCTATCGGAATATGTCTATTTCAGAGCCATGCTGCATTTCGTTTTACCAAAAGTGAACGGTATTTTGTCTGTTCGAATATACTTCAGAACATTCGAAATCGGTACATCTTAAAATTCCTCGCAACACAACAGCTTTTTTGGTTGTTTGTTTGCGTCGATCATATTCACAGCTAGGCAATTCGTGACAAATATTCAACCTGAAGAAATTGCCAATAATTTGAGTGCAATACGCATCCGTTTTCACTGTTTTGAAAGGCCATGGGGTAGCTCTGAATTTTTGTCAGGAAGCCTTCAAGTAATTACAGTGGGTGGGAAAGGGAAAATGGAGGAGGGTCACTTTTTATAAACCTATCGGGGGTTCACTTTTTACAGAGCTTGATTTCACGGCCAAACTTTCCATTCTCCATGTGATATTTTCTGAATAGGAAATCACCGACAAAATACTCCGATTCTTTTAAATACATACCCATTATCAACAAGTTTCACAGCAAGGAAGATGCAGTGGTATCCTATATTACCCCTTGAACAGTTAAATGAAAGACACGAGACAAAAACATATAGACAGGTGACAAATGTATATCAATTATCAAACGTCTACAAATTCACATATATTCTTGTGTTACATAAGGAAAAATTTTGTTCATAGTTCTCTCATAGACAACCATGTACAGTAAATCAACATTTCGGTGAAATTCCAACATCAAATTTCTTGCACACACACTGACTTGTTACCATCGTAGTCTAATCAAGAACATTAATATCAATAATTAAGAATACATAAATACACAGATTTACCGAGTTTTGCATTGGAAAAAAACTATTATTCATAGTTTCCTCGTCGTGAAATTGCAGAATCAAATTTCTTGCGCGTACTTAAAAGTTGTAACAGCCCTAGTCTATTACTGTCATCATCCTGTACCATTTAAAAGCTGTATGTCCACTCGGTGTTTTCAATGAGATGCGATGATGGAGGGAATTGATTGTTCTCCCAACCGGAATATGATCGCATTCAGCGGAGAAAGCTATTTTGATATTTAGACAGGTGATAATTGAATGCTCCAAATTCCCTTAGTGTGTAACGGATACTCTTTACCCCTTTATAACCCATCAATTACATGAGAATTAAAAAACTTCTGCCCAGTGTATGCAAATGGCAGAGTCGTCAGTAAACACCCGACTGTGCGCCCACGGTACGGTATTTTCCCGTTTAAAGATTAACTGGATAGTTTTCGTCAAACATTCCATCGTATTACAAATTACAATTTTTTAATCAGCAAGTATTACCACCACAAAAAGGGTTCTATGAAATTATAATGAATGTTATGATACGACAGCATTGAATACACTTAAATGAGCTAGTTTAAGTATATTCAATTCTGTTGTTTCATGTGAAATGATTTTAATGAGCTACTTAATGCATCCTTTGAAGCAAAAATGTTGTAGTACTGTACAAATAGACGATATACTTCAGATAAAATTTAGTTTTTGGTCATAGCATTTGCTCGTTGATGTGAAATAAATACCTTGTACTCTGGAAAAACACAGTTTCCCAGTCCTACTGTTGCAGACTTTTATTCTATCAATACCAGAGTGTTTGATGATTCGATGTGTATCTCGTTTACAAACATCACTTGATCTGGTGCCTAATGCATACCTATTGAATCACAAGACCCGGTTATCGATCTTATTTAATAACGTGAGCCATGCTTCAAGCTATGAATTCACAAAGTTTACAATAAAGTCAAACATACAATCATGCTATTTGTTTAACAAGCCAATTATGTTTATTATTATGTAAATTGATATAGATAAAAATAAGCTCATGTGAGACTATGCACCTGCACCATCTAACTGGCGCATCAGAGTGCTGACGCGGTACCAAACCTGGTCACGAATCGTCTTAATGTATAGTAATTGGCATGAAATAGCAAGCTAATATCCTCCATGGACTATGTAAGCTATACAACTGAAATGCCTAACGAAAATGGAGATTGCTTCTTGCGCTCAGCAATATACGGATGTCTTTGATATAAGGTGTTGTCAGATTCAAACAGTATACGTATTGTATCTGCACATAACTATAAGTAGCAAATCATAACGAGACGACAAAGAACATACCTGACACTGAGTATGGGGCGGAGTTTAATTAATCTTGAGTAAACAAAATACAAATCCGTAAAGGTTTTAGAAATAGTGAACTTTTCCAAGACATTTTCAGTCATTCATTCATTCAAAGCTTTTCTACAGCAGAATAACTAAAATATAAATTCGTTCATTGTACTTCCATGAATACAAGTGCTACAAAAAAAATACAGCAGTTTTGGCAAAAATGCTGAGATTTGTACAAATGCGTCGATGACATCAATAAGCTATTTACTACGATATGTCGTTCACCTTTGATACTTGAAGCAGATGCCTTACTTTATCATGACTTATGACGACAATGAACTTGCGACCTCAAATCATTATACTACAAATCTAGTGGTTTCTCAAACGGAATGCTAGTAAAAGAAGTAGAGCATAGAAGACATTCCATCCAGCTGATACTTTCACGCTTGAAGAAACTGAAAAACACAAGAGGTTAAAGGAGATAAGTCAACGAGTTTCATCCAGTTTTCAACAATACTGAACGGCGATGAGTCTTTTTTATTTCATGAAAAATCCAAACCACTTTCCATCTCAGACATTCACAGGAACTCATACAAAATAACATTACACAGATACGTACCTACCTACCTATCTACATAATAAATACATACTAAGACATACACATACATACATACATACATACATACATACATACATACATACATACATACATACATACATACATACATACAAGTGTACAAACTGAGGATTGTTCTAATCTTTAGAAGGTACCGTTTGATATACTCTAAACAACTTAACCTTGGATATACAGTGATTCAGCAGACCTCCATTTTTGTGATAGATTTATGCAAACCTTTTTATTCAGACACATTTAGAAAAATAATCTAATTCAGTCGAAAATACAGCCATTGAACAATATGGCGGCAATACAGCTGAAGAGAGTACCAATGCTGCCATTGTATAATACTCACCAGGTGAAGGGGGCCGTATTTTCTCAAAGAAATCCTCTGCAGACCAGTCAAAGTGTCCGCATCTTCTGAAACCGTTTGGCGGAGCATTCATTTCACTTTCATTTCCTTCTTTGAACATCATGGCCATCCCTTCAACTTGATGTATTTCAATATGACAATGGACGAACCACCAGCCTACAAAATAATTGTTTCGATGAAGAAATGTGAATTTATGCTGTGTAAGTTATACTAAATGTAATACAGCTGATCGGAGAATGGCTTGCATTTGATTGATCTAACGAAGATGATAACACTCAATCAATCTGAAATCCATTACAACTCCGGGACGGGTAGTCTAAGGTCTGGGGTTAAAACCAGTCTTTATTCTCGTGTTACATTCACAATTTAAAATGTTGGCAACAATTTGAGCAAAAATTTAAGTATTTGATTTTTTAAGAGCAAACTACCAACAAATTGTTAATTTATTCAATGATTCTTATCAGATAAACCATTCACACATCAATTAATACCGTCAAAAATATCTTATCATAAGCCAATGCTTTACTAATAATGCTCCATATAGGATTATTTCAAAGCATTTGTTAAAGTTTTCGTATACGTTACAGTATAAGAAAGTACAAAATCAGGAAATAGTCAGCCGGTAACATGTTTTCAAGAGGAGAAGTAACCATAGCATGTTTCCACAGTTATTGGAGTACTCTCGAAAGAGAATACGAAATATTTACTTTCTTAAAATACTGTCGATTTTAACGTAGTATGCGCCTCGAAAGTGAAACACTTAAACTTTTGCTCATATTTTCCGCAAGGAATCTTTCAACCATTCATTTTCAAAACTTATAATAAAAATCGTGCAAAAATCTGCAAATTTGGGTACTAGAGAATCATAGTACCAAAGATTTACTAGTATTCAAAATGGCCGCCATTTGTTTATTCCATAGAGAAAACAAAAATTTGCGATTTTCAGAAAATAAAACAGTGAAAGCTTGTTTTTTACTCAAAGGGCTTCAAAACGAGCATCGCAAGTGGTAGATACGAAAAGAATTGGACAATTTCGAGGTCCAAAATATCTGTCCCCGAGGTAAATTCTACCTCAGTGCCTAGCATGAAGCATATGAAAACATACCGGGATTATCAGCGACATAGCGTACAACAACATATCCACCAACTGGCACAATGATGGTATCCTTCATTGGCGGGTTGACCAGGTTAAGACCGGGGATGTTGTCACCTGCCCAGTTAGGGTCACGCCACTTGGCATTGTTGCACCGCTCCTGCCCTCCACAGTCGATGTCCTCGTTGTCTGCAATGTATTTCCCGTTAGCGTCGTATTGGGCAAAGCCAGTTTTCACCACGTAGAAGTGGTGGCCGTGAATATGCACAGGGTGAGCGGTTCCTTGTAAACCATTACCTGCATTTGAACCAATACATTAATAAAAACTGTGTATATTACTTGCACAGATAGATAGATAGATAGATAGATAGATAGATAGATAGATAGATAGATAGATAGATAGATAGATAGATGCAGAATTTGCCTTCTTGATTGAATTGTAATATAGCGAATAATTGATACCTAAACGTTTCTAGGGTTTCTGCGTGCAACCGTATCGTGGACTAGACCGACGAAAAACTCGATACCATGGTGATACTATACGATGGTCTTATCACCCTATGTGATGCAAAAATCAGTGCATTATCAGTAGGGAGTCATATTTGTGTGAAGTTTGAACGAGTCCAGTTAAGGCACCTGTAACTTCTCAGGACATCCGTGACGTCAGAACATGTTCTTGGGGTAGCCACATTGAAAAGGTGCGCGCATCAAATTGACAAGCAGAATATGCCATTGGAAGAAGTAATATTTTTATACTTAAGAGCGCAAAATCATCACATGTTGCCATTTATTGCCGTACCGATGTTATAAAGTGTAATCTGAACCACTTTGCCGGTCTTGATTTCAATGAAGTGAGTACAACTGCAGTGTTGTGCTGAACATTCAGCCTTGTCACACAATGTCATATAGTCATCATAGTCACCACCGGGCAGGGTCTGCGAGGAAACGAGAAAATAATTCTTTAAAATAGTTCTTTTCAATTTTGAAATCAGGTGGGAAATAGATATGTATTTACTGAGAGTGCCCAAGCGTTGTCACACTATATCATTGTCTGATTCCTCAAACATTTTGTCTTCTGCTATGCGCAAATACTTTTAATTTAGTTGTAAGAAAAGAACTTAAAATTAGGTGTTGGCACAATTTTCATTGTCCATATATCTTTGTGAAGATTGTTTTTTTCAATCGTCATGAGACATCGTTATGCTTTTAGGTAACGGGACGCCTCACATGCCTAGTGCTCTTATAGCCTTATTTAAAAACGTTACTGCATAAAACGTTTTTACAACGGTGTCATTCACTATCTTCTATGTAATGCCCAGTTTAGCGCCAGTGATGCCATCATTGCTTTGGTTAATTTTGTATCCGATGTATCATAGCGATAGAGTGTGTGCACGTGCTTCATTGACTGTACATTGTGTGGAGGGGTCGAGGTTAGAAATCATTACAATATAGCTCGGTAATTGAATATGAAAGCCCAAAAAGGACATTTTGGAGAGAAAAAACTATTATAATCTCGTGCGCACGAGATACTATCTTGTGCGCACGATATAGTTTGTTGTGGCCACTAGGTAGTATCTCATGCGCACATGATAGAAAGTTTCTCGTGCCCACGAGACAGTATCTCGTACGCCCAAATTATTATTTCGTGTGCACATGAAAGTATCTCGTGCGCACAAGATAGTATCTCGTACGCGTGAGATACTTTCTAGTGCGCATATGATACTATCACATGCGTAGGAGATACTATCTTGTACGCAAGACATAGTAATTCACGCACACTAGATAGTTATTGAACCTTCTAAAGCCTTGCTGAAGTGTCTAAATTTCTTATTGTCCTTTGTTGGCCACGTGGGTTCTTTTTCATGTTTCTGAAGCATTGCCAACCAATTTTGTAATAATATAGAATTTTATTCTACCTCTCATTTATCATCTGGTTGACGGTTGTGCTGTTGTGCGGTTGTGACTTAATACTGAACAAAGAAAATATAGTATTAATGGGAAAATGTAGATTTTGTATTACTTTGTTGTTGCCAGAACAAATCTTATTCATAATTGCATCTCATTAAGCCTGTATCCCATTGAAAACTCAAATAATTCAATTGGTCACACTTTGCCATTTTGGAAAGCTAAATTATTTCTTGTTCTTTTTTGGTAATTTGTTCAGTGAGTAGTATATACCCTAAGTGCTCAAGAATGAAAGTTTACCCCCAGGAAACATCTTTCTGCGAGAACTCCTACTTACCTGTCACAGTTACTTTTGGGTTATCTCATTTGCTGCCTTCCAGAGCGAGGCAAAAATTTAAATACACGTGATCTTATCCCAGGCGGAAACCGCCATGAGATTCCATATTAAAACAGTTCTCAACCTCCATAATAGACTATCACAATAGTGGGGAGGAGGGAGGGAGGAGTGACAGGTAAGTAGGAGTTCTCGCAGAAAGATGTTTCCTGGGGGGAAACTTTCATTCTGCTTCATCCTCCTACTTACCTGTCACTGTTACTTTTGGGTTACACAGAATCCAAAGCTTTAATGGAGGAGGGTATGTCAAACAAATACTCCCAACCTAGGTAGAGCCACACCTCAAAGAACCCAAAGCAAAACTAGCTTCCATAGGCACATCCTTGAGGTAAAAGTTAATAAAGGTATTTGGAGAAGCCCAAAAACCTGCTTTACAAATGTCATCCACTGACACTCCTTTAAACAAAGCCCACGAGGCAGCCATAGCTCGCGTATCATGTGCTCTGATGGAATGCACAAGTCTACAATGGCCATCGGAAGAATCATAGGCAAGTTGAATTGTATCCCGTATCCATCTAGAAATAGTGTCCCTGGACGCTGGTCTATGTTGACCTGGAGACACCTTAATGAACAACTGTTCTGTATTACCACGAAGTTGTGCAGTCATCTTAATGTAGTAACGAAGAGCCCTACAAGGACAAATAAGTTTATCCTGAGGATCACTTGAAATATTTTCAAGACTCGGAATGAATATATCTGTACCAACACGAGATACAGATTCAGTCTTTGACAGAAATCCTGCCCTAGGCAACAATCTATCACCTGTAGGCTCCCATCTGAGAAAAGCACTGTTGATAGACAAAGCATGAATCTCACTACGTCTACGCCCAGACGCCACAGCTATGAGAAAAATACACTTCATAGTTAAATACTTCAAACCAGATTCACTATTTGACTCGTAAGGAGCTGGCTTTAATGAGTCTAACACTAATGGAAGACTCCAAGAAGGCAAAAGTCTCCTCTGAGGAGGACGCTTAACAAATAACCCTTAATCAGACTATCCAAAAGAGGATGTTGACCTACACTATGTTCACCATAACTCGGAAGGAAAGAACTCAACGCTGAATGATATGTTAAAATAGTTTGGGGCTTTAGACCTTTAGCCTCAAAAAGAAAAACCAGAAAATCACCCACATAAATTAAAGGTGGATGCACGGGATCGACATCTTTGCACCAATCACTGAATACTCTGAACCTGTAATTGTATGATTTAATGGTTGATGATCTACGAGAGTTCGCTGCATATTCTGCAGCTCTCGCTGAAAATCCCTCTGAGCAAAAACGTTTCTTGACAGTTTCCAAGCAGTCAACTGGAGGACTGATGGATCTGGGTGAAGAAAACCCGACAACGGTTGGCTCAGAATGTCAGGAGTCCCTGGTAGCTTTATTGGAATCTCTATTAGCAACTCCAGCAATCGAGGAAACCACAGTTGTCTTGGCCAATTCGGCGCTATCAGAATGACAACACACTCCTCGTGTCTTATCTTGCTTAGTACTCTTGGAATTAGAGACACTGGAGGAAACGCGTATGCAAACATGTTTGTCCAGGGAACTGAAAAGGCATCCACTACCTCTGCTCTTTGGTCTGGAACTGGAGAACAATACACCTGCAGGTGGGCATTGTGTGCGGTTGCAAACAGATCTATGTGAGGCCTGTCTAACACCTTGAAAAGGGACTCTACCACCTGATGTTTTAACATCCACTCTGTCGGGAAAGGTCGTCTTCTGGACAGAGCATCTGCTATCAGATTGCACCTGCCTGGTATGTGAGCTGCCCTGATCCTGATATTTCTGATAATGCACCAATTCATTAGATGCCAAGTGAGGATGCAGAGAGATGGAGACCGTGTTCCCCTTGCCTGTTCAAATATGATACTACAGTTGAATTGCCTGACCTTACAAGAACCAATCTCCCTAATATATGAGGGACGGAGGCCTTTAAACTTTCTCATACTGCCTGAAGCTCGAGAAAGTTTATGTGCTCTTGTCTCTGGGCTACTGACCAGATTCCTGAAATGGTCAAATCTCCCATATGAGCCCCCAACCTTGCATTGAAGCATCCGTGGTTATTGTAACCTCTTGGGGCTCCCGGGACAGTGAAACTCCCTTGAAAAAATTGACTCTGTTGGTCCACCAATGAAGATGCTGTGTTAACAGGGCATCTACCCTTATAGGATGACTGAGAGGATTCTGATGCGGTCTCCATTGAGACAGAAGGAAAATTTGAACTGATCTCATGTTCAACTTTGCCAAAGGTACGAGATGAACGCAAGATGCCATAAGACCTAGGAGGTGAAGAAAATGCCGCGCCGTCTGAAAACTGCCAGGCAAGAGATGACTTACCATTTCGCAAATAGCTTGAAAAGGCTTTGGCATCGGAGTAGCAATCCCTTCCTCCAAATCTATTTTCGCTCCTATATAATGAATGCTCTGACTGGGGCAAAGTTCTGACTTCTTCTCGTTTGGTAGCCAGCCTAGACTGACGGCTGTCCTTAAAATACGTGCTGTATCCCGCTGCAATAACCTGATCTGCGTCTGCCTGGCTAGCCAATCGTCCATTACATGTGGACATAAATTTGTTGCTTTCAAAGAAAGGCACCCAAAACTGCTGTGACCTTGGTAAACACACAAGGTGCTGACGACAGACCGAAAGGCAGTGTCCGAAACTGAAACACCTTGCCCTGCACTGCAAACCTGAGAAAACATCTGCAGTCTGGGTGAATACGGATATGTTGATAAGCGTCTGATAGATCTATTGAAACTGCATAATCCCCTTTTGACAGATCTGATAAAACTGAACGTAGAGTTTCCATCTTGAAGTGTTTCTTTTTGAGAAAATGGTTTAACGGGCGGAGATTTAAAATTGGTCTCCAACCCCCTGATCTCTTTGGAATTAGAAACATTGAGCTGTAAAAACCTTTTGATCTGTCTGTGACAGGCTCGATAGCCCTCTTTGAGATTAATGATTTTATTTCCTGAAGGATAGCATTTCTCTTTCCTAAACCCGACGGAAGAGGAAAATTTATAACCCTGCTTGTAAGAGGGGGAACTTGAAGAAATTCCAATCGATAACCTTCTGAAACTACCCCTAAAACCCACGGTTCGTTGGTTATCTTGGCCCAGTGCTGACTGAAAAGAGATAATCTTCACCCTACTGGCACCTCCGGAAATGGAATTTGAATATTTCACTGTGCTAGATTTACACACTGAGCCCCTGGCAAACCGTCACTGTTTAAAAGAATGGTCTCTGGGCTTATCCGGAAAGGGCAGCACTGGTGGTCTACAGCTCTTATTATCCCTTTTACTCTTAAAGTAATTACTAGGTGTAGCAGAAACAGACCTCTTTACAGAAAGTCTGTTTAGTTTAGCGGAAGGCTGCGACTTTGGCTGAAAAGAAGCAGGTCGCTTAACTCCCTGACGTGGTCTAGAAAGGGAGACTATTTCCCTTACATCTCTAGCTGCTTCAGCTTCCTGGTGAAAAATATCTGAGACTTCTCCATGGAAGAGTTTATCACCCTGAATAGGAAGCTTAGTCAAACGATTTCGAGTTGATCTTGTAGGAAAATCCATCTGATCAAGGAATAATTCCCTTCTGGCAGAAACTGACAAAGCAATGGCACGCAAGAGTTGATCGGCTGAAGAAGTTAGAGAAAACTGCAAAAATTCAAAACCCTTAGACAATTGGTCATCAGGAATATTAGAGCCTTGCTAAACTGCCGTATGTACAAAAGCGGTTGCCGACAATGAATGTGAAATGCATCTCAGTAAAACTCTCAGAGCTTTATCTACCATAAGATGTCCAAGATCCGCCTTATTGGTAAAACTTCTCAAATCCTTAGCTGAAAAATGTTTCTTATCAGCTGCCAATTTAGTGTGGACAAAACTTTCTACACTACGCGCTCTTGCAAACTCCTCAAAGTCTTTTTCAAGGAACCTGAAATTCTTGTCTAAAGACTTTGTGTACTTAGACACTCTGGGCAAACTCTTCTCAATAGTTATCCATCTTTGTGCAATAAGTCCCTCAATGGGCAAACGATGAGCACCTGTAACTGTACTATCTCCACCAAGTCAAAAAGACTGACGTTGACTATGATTGCTATCATCTTTTGTACAGCCAAGCACATTGCCAATAATGTTAATAATGTCATGCCATTTCCCAGACAAAGCTTCTGACATGTCAGCATCAATAGTAGAAATTTCTGAATAAGTATCAGAATGAGCAATGTCACTTCGCACATAATCCTGTGACCTAGACATAGAATGACTGTCTCCATCTACGCTCTCATCAAGATCACTCGGAGCAAACAAAGAAACAGAATCAGGATCTCTATACTGGAGGACGGCTGTGGAACAACTCCCGACACAGTTGCCATCTCCTGATTACTTATCACCTCTGTAGGGTCCACATGTAAATCCCTATTCAGACTGTGCTTTTGGTGTTGGGGCTCCACATGATTGCCCTCTGTTACACCAGCACTCTGAGATTGAGCAAGAAAACCAGCCAACAAAGAAGAAACCTTCTCCGAAAATTGCTCAAATCTAGTGTCCAGAATACCCTCAATCTCGTCCTTAGAAACATACGACTCGTCAGAGGGCAAACTAGCAGCTGCACTACTAGCCGACTTCCTGGACTTGTCCTTCTGAGACTTACCTTTTGAAGTTTGCCTACCTTGCAGCAATTCAGGATTAGTAAAAATGCGCCATAGTTCATCCGACCAATCCTTGCAAGTATCACAAGGCTTAGCCTTTGAACACTTGCGACATGCAAGACACTTGTAATGGCTGTCATCAGCAGGAATAATCTTCCTACATCTAGCTGCAGCGCAAACCTTAGAACCGTCACTCGCAGGAACATCACATAGGTCCATGATACAAGCAGAACCGGTAAACCTACAGTACACAAAAATCAGCGCGATAAATTACCATGAAGTTCAAAACACATGCACGAGAAACTGACTCGCACAGCTGCAGACTGACCAAATTCGTCACTGCATTCAAAACATGACGCGACCACCCAATTACAACATACACCCGTGTTAGGCCTTCTAAATCGGGTTTACTGGGATTGGAAGTTAATGCAATACATAAACAATACAATCAAAGGTTACATAATCGATTTACACATTCTGGCATGGATCAACACTGATTTTGCAGCTGCTGAGACTAAGTACGACTGCAAAATATTCATGGGCAGGAATATTTTTGTGTTTTATTTGGAAGTAAATGAAGTAAGTACATCAAAGTCTCAGAGTGTCTACTTCTCAGAGAATGTCTCTTGCTTGTAAGGGTGCAAATTAAATCGTCTCCAAAAATAAATATTGTGAATGCCTATTTTTGAGTTATTCATAAATATTCTCTGAGACACACAAGAAAATTGTCAAGAAAAGGGGCAATTTTCAAATTGACTCTAAAGTTTTTACAATCATGGTAGTTAAAGGGCACACTGATACAACAGACCACTTTAAAACATGTAATCAAACTGGCCATTGTGTGGATTTTGTATTTACTACTTAACTGGGAAATGAAAATTTGTTATGTGGATTGGATATTTTATTATTTTCTCCAGAATAGACTGATAAATTCCAGTAATTGCCCCCTAAAATATTAAAGTTTCCTTCAAAATATGAAAGAAGAATTCCGAGGCCTAAAACAGATTTGCATACTTGATTCGCTTATTTAATGTAGACATTGTTGATGAGGACATTAAATTCTCAGTCTTATCAGGAAATCAGTGTTGGCTTCACTTGAGCTGTAATGCTTAGAGTATACACAGGAAGGGCTTGAGTGCTGATAAAAAAGTGGGGTTTGCTGTCTCTGTTTTTTAATGGGGTGGTTGCGACATGAAAGCGTGGAAAGCAAACAATAGCAACACACACTTGCTACATTAACTCAAAGCAGAACTTCAAACGGCCTGAAAAACTACCGTCAAACCAAACTGCCTGCTAAAAAAAGTAAATAAACAGGAAATAATAGACGATACCGTAACTCACGCTCCCAGGAAGGAACAGTAGAGCAAAAACGGACGTCAAAAAACCATATACTGGAAGGCTGAAACACGGTATGTTTTCACACACCGAGGCAAATGAGAACTGTTTGAATATGGAATCTCATGGCGGTTTCCGCCTGGAATGAGATCACGTGTATTTAAATTTTTGCCTTGTTCTGGAAGGCAGCAAATGAGATAACCCAAAAGTAACAGTGACAGGTAAGTAGGAGGATGAAGCAGAATGAAGTATTACGATAAAGCTATCCATCAAATTGATATACATGTCTGATGATTGTACTGATGGAATATCATCTCCTTCTCGATCGTTTTTTTAAAAGAAAACTTATCCATGCCTTCAATTCAAAACAAAGCTGTTCCGTTCACGTTCGGTTTCCGACAAATAATGAAATATATCTATGTGACACCTGTTCTATTTGTGAGGAAACTATACCCTCCGCCATTGACACGCTATTAGTATTTCAACAATTCCCTGTTTGCGACACAGTTGTCGATGTCGGATTTTGAAACGAAACTATTCTTTCGTTCTTTATGGAAACATATGTTGTTCATTTCGAATGTTCGACATTGAGATAAATTCACCGATGTTGCATTTTTCACAAACATTTTACTTTTTTATCGACATAACTCCGAGGGGAGACTTTAAAATTGCAAAAAGTGTTTTATTCAGTCTCTTCTCTTTATAAGAAAATGTCAGTATGAAGAATTATCACTTGACTGGACATTCTCCGTCAAAAGGTAGTTTTAACGTTTTGGCTCTCATCATTTTGTGATTTCTCACTTGCTCCATCAATTTGCTCACAAACATGATCTTTCAATTCGAAGGCAGATTTTTGAGGATCAGTTCAAAAGGATGTTTGTCAATCACATATTATTTATTTTCCTTCGAACCCGATTGAAAACTTTGTTCGTGATAAAATGCAAAAACGGCAAGTTTGTCTCAACACAAGAAAGTAGTTATGAATAACGTATGTCACTATATAGAACGGAAGTACGGCAAATTTCAAGGACATCGGCAGTAACAGGGGATTGCTGAAATTCTAAATACCATGTCAACCATGTTGGAAGGTATAGTGTTTGCTTTGCAATAACTAATTCGATTTGTTCAAACTACACAAATGTAAATTTTAACCATAAATTGCCTTCTTATTACACATGTACACAATACCAAGGCATAGCACAATCATTCAGCGATAAACGAGAGGTGGAATAGAGATCAATATTTGCTTCATAATTTGTTTTCAAATGTACAAGAAACATAAAAAATAACATATATGGCCAATGAATGACTAATTAGGATTGTGGGCACCTTAGCAAGGCAGTAAGATTCAAAAACTACTTAGTGCGCGCGAATCTAGTGCACAAGTGATAGTATCACTTGCACACTAGAAAGAATCTCGCGCGCAATAGATACTAACACATGCGCACGAGATAATTTCACGTGTGCACGAGAAACTTCCTATCCCATGTCATCGAAATAGGTATCACATGCGTACGCAATACTATCTTGTGGTCACAAGAAACTATCTAGTGCGCACGACATACTATCTCGAGGCAAAGAGAAATTATCACGTGCGCACGACATGCTATCTTAAGCGCAAGAATTACTATCTCGTGCGCAAGAGACATTATCTGGTGCGCACGACATAATATTTATTTTTTCTATGTCCCTTATGGCTTTCATAATTGAGGTATCCTTTAGTAAGGTGGGGGCCGAGCGGTTACGACCGTTGTGTATTCCCTACACGATGAGATCGAATCTGATTGAGAATTTATCGATCTTATTCAGCAAAGGACTTCTGTAGTATACGTACCATGATTTCAGCAAATTGTAATGGAACATTCCCCGGATATGAGTGCAATGGAATAAAGTGTGAGAATAAAGGTACGATCTACGGGCCTATCGCTTATTGTGATAACAAAATACCTTT
The DNA here is from genome assembly GCA_001465055.1 of Ptychodera flava. Taxonomy (NCBI): domain Eukaryota; kingdom Metazoa; phylum Hemichordata; class Enteropneusta; family Ptychoderidae; genus Ptychodera; species Ptychodera flava. The sequence continues at coordinate 167,421 of LD347515.1, forward strand.
GTGGTTTACTTGCCATGGCTTACTTTTTACTTGTCATGTCAGCAACTGATATTTATATGACTAACATGAAATCGGATAACTGAAATACACTCACCCCATACACTCACTCCCCAACACTAAAAAGAAGGAAACCCCGTATTGTTATCAGAGACTGGATGTTTTGTTTTGGGTTGCTCTTTCTCGAGCAAACATTTCAAACAGTCACGGCATTTTGCGCATACAAAATATTGGAAGGAGGTCGCCATATTTTGCACACCGATATGAACGCAAGATGTGGCCGATATGATAGTCAAAATGACGGCTTTTTCAGGTTGAACCTGTATTTAATTACAGCGCCGATGATTACAGTTATGCCTGAGGATTGCAAGATGCATAATTTTGATTAAATTTAAATGTACTTGACAAAAGTAGGATGATTGACAGTGCATATGTATACAAGGTCTTTGATTTTTGAAAAACTGGGCCTCCTCCCTTGTTATTCTGTTTATAGTTACAGTAAGATTTTCAGAAGATTATCACGTAAATAGAACGTACCATAGGTGGTGTGCTCGGTGGAATAAACCGCCTTCCGTTGACCGACGATCTCTGTGAAACTCCCCCGGCGAAGTGAAAATTGATGAAGCGTTCTTGAGCATCGCTCTCGCTGTTTGGTATAGGTGGCGGACGAGGCTGGCTTGCGGGCGCTGTTAGAGTTGATAGAGGAATGCAGTCTGCGTATTTGTTTGCGGGAAAATAACTGAAAGGATAAAAATCGGCAAGTGAATTTTCTTCCATAAAAATGGTAACATTCACAATTGTACCAATTTCTTTTCTTTTTATTTTTGTGCTACCTGCAGAGGATTTTGTCGTTTTTAGCACGGGTGACGTAGTCAGCAGGGTTATAGTTGTGGTGTCGAATTCCGTAGAGTAGGCTGTCTGTCTGAGTGGATGGATGTAGACATTTGGTGTCCGTAACCCGTTTAAACTGACAAACCGCTTAACATTTGGCATCGAAAGTTTGTGACGGTCTAACTTGGTACACGAAGATGGGGATTTGTCAAATAAAGTTGATTGGAGGATTCCATCGAGAGTTATTGATTTTAGAATGATTATTTTCCGTATTTTTCTAGGGTTTTCAGATCACGTGACTTGGTGTTTGATTTGGGGGATGACTGTGAACAGTCTCAATGCATAGCTTCATATAGTACACGGATGAGAATTGAATATATTTAATTCAGGGTAAATAAACATGAATTTACCAAATCGTGCTGTTCTTGTTATTTTTTGTTAAATGTAATATTGGTTATGAGGTTGTCAGACGAGAGCGAAAAGCGTGTATAGCCGCGATCGACAGCGCGGACGTATACATGATGATGCACATTATTGTTTCTGATGAAGGCCAAGGCGGGTTTGGCACCTGTCAGTGTTCCCGCTCAGGCTTATTTGCGAGCTAGTTGCGCAGTGTCTCCGATTGCTCTCGCAGTGAAATTTCATATTTTGCGCAACTTTAGCTGGTTTAGTGTCAGTCATTTCGATCGGTATTACTTTTGGCAATGATAACTCAGGGCGAAATGTGCGATCTCAGCGCGAATTTAAACGAATTTACTTCCGCGTTTCGAGTTTAACGCCCGTTGGCGGCGCAGTTGCCTCCTACGTTCATTGTAGGTTGTGACTTCGTACCTCTATAAATTAGACATATATGGACATGGCTAGGGACTGCCCCTGTGAGGCAGGCGTATCTCATGAGGTCTTCAAATGACCAAGATGAAGTTCAAAGTGTCGCGACAGATAATAAAGTGATCCCGAATCCACTGCCAAATGAAGAGCTGGCATGGTAGGGGACGTTTTTGAAGTTTCTCATACGAAAGATTCATAGGTTTTAATATTGATCCCAGCTTCTTTGTCTACACACGGGGGAAATGTCGCACTGGTGTTTGTTTCCCTCTCTTTTCCTGTATTTGAAGACGTTTTATTGGTAACAGTACAGAATGGTTCCAGTGCTTGCCAGAAAGATTTGGCAAATTTAGAAAATGAATGCATTTAACAACTGGTCGATCAAGACTTCACAAAAACGAATTTTCCTCGGGTTGTATGTGTCGAGACTTACTATATTTTGCAGAAGATATGGTTGCCACTGTTAGCTGAGGTTTGTTTCCTTTGAGAGGTATGGGTTTGTTGTTGGTTCTTTAACGCACTTAGAATTGGCAGTGTACCATGCAATTGTATTCACATTCATTTGGTCAGCAAATAATACTGTACTACGGAACGGAAATATACGTAGGTAGCTTCCATTATATGTGTAAAATGAAATGCTACAAATGTATAGTTTAGGAGGCTGGTTCCTTACCCGAAGGGACAGTTCAGAGCAACACAATGACTAGTTTGAGTACATGGAGTTGGCGCGCTCGTCGGCCAGCTTTCCGCAGGTGCCGCTTCATAGTGTAAGATAGCTTCTACATGCCCTGGATATACAGTAGTCTAAATATGTGCAAAGAACGAAATTTCTAAAGTTAATCAACGAGGTACACTGAATCTTTGCCGAACTAGAACTGTTGACATATTTGCAGGAAAATGCAGAGGTTTTAGGCATAAATGAGATAATACGGGTTTCCTACTTTCCTTCATACTTTGTAAGCATTTAAATTCATGAAAAGCTTTTAAAGCTAATCATCAAAATCTGAAGAATGACAATTCATTGCAGAGTTTTAAATATCCAATATGTCCACAGGGGGTCATTTTAAATATTCTAAACCTTAATATTCATTTAAGATCCACAAATAATTAGAAAGTAAACCTTTCTCGATTCAAACAATTCGATTTGGTTTGGCTTGGTTGGGTTGGGTTTGGTTGGGTTTGGTTTGGTTTGGTTTGGTTTGGTGTGGTTTGGTTTAACTGGCTTTGATTAAAGGGTATGACGTTCTTAAGTGTCCGTGTAGTGTATCATATTTGTTCGGAACAATAAACGCTTCAAGGGACACACCTAGGGTCTGAGATGTAATCATCATCGTAAGAGTAAAAATCCTTTAGGTCTACAAAATGTTGCCTTCCGTGATCACTTTTCAAAATAATTCGAATACAGTTTGAATTTCTTAAAATTACAAAAAAGGTTTTTATTACATGCCTCGTATATCGAGCGTCGCGCGCTCCATATGATTCAATGTTAACTCATCGATGACGTCGCGGGCCGCAAAGTCATCACTTGACTGAAAGTGAACCAGAACTTTTTTCAACTTAACACCTTTTGGATGCAAAAATGTTGAAATTTGATGTTTTGCTAGGAAATCCGATTTTAAGGAAAATTTTGCATAAAAAATTAATAAATAAAACCGCATAACAGTAGTTCAAATATATCAATGCGCCATTCGATGATGAAAATCTTTCCATTTTTGACGGATTTTCGTCTATGATGAAAATAAAGCATTTGGTTTCCATTTGCCAATAAACCTAAATATTTTGAGTGAAAACTGCGTAAGAGAGGCATGTAATAAAGCCATTATAGCCCAAAGAAGGGATTATGTACCCTTGAGGCAGGAGACCATTTGCCCGACGTAAAGAGGGCAAATGGTCACCTACTTTCGGGTACATAGTCCCATGTTTGGGCTATAATATATAAAACCAGAATCGAATCGGAAATCGTTCTTTACTTCTTTTGAACTTTACCTTAAATATGCATTACCCATAATTTATAATGCAACACTTACTATGTTTTTCTTTGTCTATGAAATCAGATTCGTGTATTCACCAAGTACGCTAAAATGATTAGTGGTCAATTTTTCAACACGGACTATATGTATGTACTGTTTTAAGATTAAAAACTTACGTTCAATGTGGACGAGAACTAATATTTTTAAGAAAAATGTACATTGTACGGATAATTACGCAGTATATGTTGGGCCAATAAAGTGTTTTAGCACATATTGGGAAGGAGCCTCGAAATAATGCTGCTGATGTGCAGCATTGCATAAGCTGTTTCTCTGATTGGTCAATTGTCACTATTCACGGCGACTTTGGGAGTCTATTTGTACTGTTTTAATTATATTGGTAAGATTCAGCTACCCAAGTGGATAACAGCTTCTTCAATGCTGCACATCAGCCCTTATAATGAATTCAAAGAAAAACCATTGCATAAAGTCATGTACTTACACCTTTGATGTCAGTTTTTTCAAGGGTTTTGGCACGAATCCAGAAATTGCTGTCAGATTCATCGGTTTTGATGTAGAAATCAAACCTTTCACCGGAGTTTATGATGAGCTCATCCACAATAACCGTGTCGACCCTGTTACCATCAGTAGCGATCACATGAAGTTTGTGTTTGTCAATAGACACTCTGAATGCGTAGATCATAGCAGCATTGATAACACGGAAACGATATGATGATGACAGTTTGACGGTGAATATTTCCATGGGTATCAGATCATTATCAATGACGTCTCGTCTTGGACTGCTCTCATATGGGTAAAATAAACCTAAATTGGAAAGTATCGACATCGTAAAACCAAATTATTGACATTCCAAGAGCGAAAGTTAATGTTTTAGCAAGGTTTAATAAATTCGCCCCGTTGAAGAGTTCTTGTTTCGATTTGTCCCTAGTAGCAGCTTCAATGCCGAATGGCTATGCATCAGTTTTGCAACAATATGAATCCACAAATCCATAGAATGATGTTTTGTTCGATCAATTTGAATTTTATATTCAAATTTTAATTATCAATCTCAACGATCACTTTCATTAAGGCAAGTACAATTATTACTATAGATAATAAAAACACCCCAAACCGAAAAGGAGAATAAATTATCATTGACTGAGTTTTTATTTTCTGTCATTTCAACATTACCTTTGCCATTTATTAATCCGGACTTGAAAGGGGTAACGCCTATTTCAGTACCGTCAGACTGCCTTGTTTGATAAAAACAAGACGACGTCTTATCATATCCAGGATAAAATCTGCATTAAAAGAGGAGAATGATCAAATAGAAACAACGGGAAAAATTAAATTTCTTTCTCAGTGCGTGTCTTTGCGTGTAAGATACAAGCAGACAAACAGACAGACAGACAGACAGGGGTGACAGGCAAAGATGTAAACAAAAAGACCAGGGAAGTGTAATTTTGTAAAATTTAATTTTGCACATTTTTGACAATTTTTGCGTGTTGTGAATTTTGAATTGTCTTCTAACGATTATCTATATTGTATATATCGATTTTGGTTGCCTAGGGGCAAGTAATATCTACCTTTCCATTTCCCACAATATACGATTGTTTATATCTAGAGAGGTGTCCCTCATCCAGTCATGGAGAATCATTATAAATTCGCCTTCATAGTCTGGATCCGTAGTCTTCTTAACCTGTCAAGATACAAATTAACCATCATTATCTTCTTTCTCATCATCATCATCATCACGCCAATTATCATCGTCATCGTCGTCGTTATCAACATCCCCATCATCGTCGACGTCTTCGACGTTATCATCATCATCATCACCACCACCACCTCCATCATCATCAATGACATCATTATCATATTTTCTGCAGAGTTCGGGACTGGTCAGTTTTTCGGCTGGGGGGCGGTGGATTCATGGGAGGGTCACCCTGCTTTTGACTTTGGTGATAGGGGGTTACCATGTTTTTGAAATGCCCAATAGGGGGTGTCAGGGTGTTTTGGCATTTCTATACAGGCTCGTCATTGCCTAAAATGCATCGTGTCAGCCACAAATTTCATCCAGTTGCATTTTTCGGCGCGCCCTTTGGGCGCGCAACTTTAATAATCAGACATATTTTTTCAGCACACCCAACATATCAGGCATACATATATCAGGATATATGTATGTTCAATAATTTTCAGCGTGCTCTTCGAGCGCATTGCTTTAATATATCAGACATTTTTCAGCACGCCCTTTCTGCGCATGACTTTAATATACAAGACATATATATCAGAGATATCAGGATGTTTCATATTTTTCTCCGCGCCCTTCGGGCGCCATATTTAATAAATCAGAGATATATTCCAGAGATATCTTGATGTTTGCTTAGTGAAAGTGTACCATTATGAAATCTGCATTACTTTTTTATGACCAAAATAACAGTTAAATTAGGCAGTTTTTGTCATAATTAGCTGTGCTTTTATGGTTTCAATGTTACAAGAAAAGGTCATCTCAGACACTGCACACATCAGATTTGGCTAAAATGCCTCTCTATGGCTCCTCAGGAGATTTAATTGGATGGGTGGCAAGTCTTAACACCCATCAAAATGTTTGATTTACTGCTTTTTCCTGTTTGATATTAATGATTGACATCCATTTCTTTACATAAGTTCAGGACATCTGGTTAAGCATAGAAAGTGTGAAATACATTCACAGCTCATTCAAAATGTACTGTATTCAAACTTTAAGATTGACACTTTGAAATTCCTATCTTACGACTGACATGTCAACAATTTCATTAAAACACAGAATGACTGTTAAAATATAATTGTATGTAAAATATAATATATATATATATATATATATATATATATATATATATATATATATATATATATATATATATAT
>LD347515.1:175303-226687 GCA_001465055.1 Ptychodera flava
TGGGAGTGGAGATTTAGCCGAGTGGTTCTGTCTCTGGCCTCTCAGCTAGGCGACTGATGCCGTATGTTGTGGGTTCGAATCCGATTGAAAACTATCCGTATCTTAAAAGCAATACTCATCATAGAATGTATACATGAGAATGGAACAGAAAAAAACTTGATTATGTGTCCGTTGTACACAATCGTATACAATCAATAGCCTATACGTTTAAGGGCGGAGGCTCCCTCTAAATGGGCGCGAAGCTATACCACCTCATAACCTGAAATATCTTAAATACTGTAATATTGATTATCAGAAAGAAAAGATGAAATGTTTTTGTCACTAATAGTTAATACATTGTTCACAAACAAAAAATGGTAACAGCACTTTTAAGTGTTATATTTAGGCGATTTTGTACAACTGAGTAAGATAAATAAAACAAGAGACGGACGTATGCTATAGATGGATATTCGGATTTTATTTCCAATCATGCATAAATGACAGGTGAGGGCTGCTATGACGGGTGTTATGCACTCGGTCATTGTTGTGAAAAAATTGATGCATTTCGAAAAAGTTTCTGATCGCACTGCACATAGTGCGCACTCAACGGACAAAAGAGATCAATAAGTTAACATGACGTACCTGTGTACCGTTATTCACAATGATGGGTGGACCAGGTAGCGTACCGTTGATAACAATAACTGATCTGTAAGTTCCATCGGCCGTGATCACGTTATCTGTAAGAATTATTTACAAAAGACAATCCTGGCAAACGATGTAGTCCATGAGCATACATAGGCGACAATCTCTCACCCTTGTGGAGGCTTGGCACCAACGCTTTACTTTTTGCGCCAAATATGAACGAACTAAATGCAGATTGCTTTCCATGTGGGCACTGGGATGTTTAGAGATTAATGACTGTTAAAGTAAATGTATTTGTTGTATAGGGAAATTCCATAGTTGTGTCTGCATGGAATAAGCAGATAATTTTGCCTTGTAAACCCGACTCTCTGCACAATAACAGTGATTATCACTATTAAAATATATGCTCGTTATATACGCTAACTGCTTTTCCTTACATATCGTACACAAAGACTAAGTCCTATTAATTTTCAGAATGTATATAAAATGAACATTAAAAAACAGTGGATGACCTAGGCATATTTAGATATACATAGTCATTAAAACTACGCTAACATTTGCGTTTTAGCTGTTCAACCAGTGCTTGCACCAACCAATCATTGCCTACTTTTGAAAAAAATAAAAACAGAAAAACAAATCCGGTAAAACCATATGAACGTATGCTTACATGACGCAAATTTTCGGATTGATTACAGCACAGCTATGTTTTGTATAAGGAAGTGATATAAATGACCTCAATTCCGCCAAGTCGACCTTCTGTCATACCTGGCTTTATTGCCATGTAGATCAAAGATAATGCGAAATTACACCCCATGTGTTTGATACGAGTGGTTGAAGCTATTTCAAGCACACACAAACTGATATGTGGCATTCTGGGTCCCAAAAGGAATAGATCGGGCGTTATTTGCACAGTTACAGTGGTTTGCTTTGAGGCATTGGCATTAGACCAACTGGACATATTGTCTTGATCGAGGTGTTGCCAACACTGTCAGGTGCAATCAACAACGAAGCGGTAACATGAGTTGATCATAAAAATCAACTCTGCAAAAGTTGAAACGTTGTCTAGCAGACGATCAGACATAGTCTAAACAACACTACCACATATGTCCAAGCACTGTCCAAGTCTTATCACTTGCTTTCAGGTGTAGGTGTTTTGATTACATTTGACCTGCTGTAAGACAATGTTTCAACTTTGGCAGAGTTGTTTTCTCTGTGATCGACTTGAATTTCTGCTCAGCTGATAATTACACCTGACAGTGTTGGCAACACCTCTATTTAGAGAATATGTCTACTTCGCGTAATACCAATGCTTCAAAGCAAACCACTGTAACTTCATACACATACACATGCTAGTAACACCAGCTGGCAGGTTGATCTATCTGAATATTCATTGTATACAATGTTTATTTTTAAAAAGATGAACATTCCTACGTCGGCTTTGTAGTGCAGCTGAATTTCTCTCCACATGGTACTGGCAATAACCGGTCAAAATTGAATTGAATTAAAGCTGCAAGCAGCGTTACCGTTAATGAGTGATTGACATACCCTAAATTACACACACTAATAACAATATGGGTGAAATTAACGTTCAAATATTGCATTTATTTTGGATAGATTTTTTAACATTATTTCCTGGTTATCATAGATTTTTTGCAAAATGCATTGTGGCCACCAAACCACATGACTGATCCTAACACCTTATGTCATATGAAAGATTACACTCTAATGATAATATTGGTAAATTCAGGTCAAATGGTGAATTCGTTTTGGAGAAGAACATTTTTGAACATTATTTAGTGGTAGTATAGGTTTTTCGCAAAAACCAATATGGCCATCAAACCAGGAGACCGATCCTATTGCCTATCGTAAACTTGAAAATACTGACATAATGATGATAAGAGTATCATTCTTGTTAAAACTGTTTATTGTTTTTGAAGGGAAGTATTTTGAACATTATTTAATGGTTATCATACGTTTTTACAAAAACTAATTTGGCCGCTGAACCTCAAGACCAATCATTATGGCTTTTTAGTATACGCATTTTAAAATATTAAAATTTCAGTTAAAATGGTGTTCTGGTTCTGGATTTTAAGATTTTTATGGACTGAATTGGAATTTGCGACAAATCCAATAGGGCAGCAAAACCACTTGATCGATCCATATGGCTTTTGCAAACGTGACAGTACTCGCAATAACGATAACATGAGTAAAATTTCAATAATGATGATGTTCTTGTTCTAGAGTTTAAGATTTTTATAGATGAACTTTTTCGAAAATCCAATATGGCGGTCAAGGTCACGTGACCGCTTACGATTTTATTAAAACATTTATAAGAACAGAAAACATGCTTTCTAACCACCAAATTTCAAATTGACCAAACCCCTAGAAGCCACTTTAAGGTTTAGAAAAAATCAAATATATGGCCACCAGGTCACGTGACTAATTAAAAATTCAAGAATTGGGTGCCCCTTATCAAAGAAGAAGAAGAAGAAGAAGAAGACCTTTTATATGGTCTTTTGTTTTTGTCAAGAAGAAGAAAGTTAAAGCTGCAAGCAGCATTGGCGGGGCCTTAGCTATTGCATGGTTAAAAGTACTTGCACTAATGATGCTATGTGCTAAAATCAGCTTAAAATGGTCTTTTAGTTCTTGTTAAGAAGAATTCTGAATTTAATCTATTGTTATAGTAGGTTTTTTTGCGAAAACTATTATGGCCGCACAAACCGTGGGATCGATCCTAATGCTTTACACAAAATTGAAAGTACTTATGTCAAGGATGATATTAGTAAAATTTCGGGTATATTGGATCTAAAGAAAAATATTGTTAAACATTTGATTACAGTTTTTTTCAAAAACCGATATGGCCACCAAACTACACCATCGATCCTAAAGTGCGTAACAAAATCGATAGTAGACACACTAAAGATGATAAGAGTATGATTTCAGTTCAAATTGCGTGATTTTTCAGGGGAAAAATTTATAAAGATAAATTTTTATTTTCGCAAAATTCAATATGGCTGCCAAACCATACGACCGATTCTTATACCGTTCACAAACATGAAAGTACATGCCCTAAAAATTATATGTGTAAAATGTCGGCTTGAATGATCTATTGGTTCTGGAGAAGAAGATTTTAAAATCAAAATTGCATTTTTCGCAAATTCCAATATGACCGCCAAACTAGGTGACTGATCCTAATGGAATTTGCAAACTTGAAAGAGATGGTAATTGTAAAATTTTATCTCAAATGGTCAGTTGGTTCTGGAGAAGGAGATTTTTATAGATAAATTTGATTTTTCGCGAAATCTAATATGGCCACGAAACCATTGAAATGTATTGTGCAAACTTGAAAGTACTTGGACTAACGATGGTATGTGTGAAATTTCAGTTCGATTGGTGAGTTGGCTCTGAAGAAGAAGATTTTAAAAGATTTAATTGGTAATTTGATTCTTAAAGATTAATTGGTATTTTTAAAAATCAAATATGGTGGTCATAGTCACATGACTGCACGCAATTTTATTAGCTATTGCTATTGCTATTCAAAAACTTTCAAATTGACCAGATCATGAGTGGCAGATATTTCACTGTTTTTGAAAATCCAATATGGCTGCAAAGTCACATGACTAATTAAAAATTCGAGGGTAATGTGCACTACCTCTTATTCAGCCTGATCATTGTACAAATTGCGAGAAAATTTCTTGGAGCAGTTTTGGATAATAAGGTTGGACAAAAACAGCAGAAGAAGGAAATAAATTGTAGAACCCGAGCAGTAACAATAGGGCCTCGCCCATATGGACTAGGGCCCCTACAGAAGAACAAAGATTAACGCTGCAAGCAGCGTTGGCGGGACCATAGTGGTTGCCATGATTGAAAGTGCTTTCGCTAATGATACTATTTACAAAATTTCAGCTTTAAATGGTCTTTTGTTATTAGTAAAGAAGAATTTTGAACACCATCTGTTGACAATTGTAGATTTTTGTGGAAACCAATATGGCTGCCAAATCACGCGACCGATCCAAATGACTTTCAGAAATTTGTACCAACAAGTAACCACAACAAGGGTGGTATGAGAAAAAATTCACTTAAAACGGTTTTTTGGTTTTGAAGAAGAAGATTTTTGAATATTATTCGATTGTAATCGTAGATTTTTCGCGAAAACGAGTATGCCAATATGGCTTGAAAGTGCTCACACCAAGAATGATACAAGTGAAATTTCAAATGAAATGATGCTTTGGTTCTGGAGGAGAGGAATAAAAAGATCATTTTGGGAATTTTGCAAAATCCAATATGGCGGCCAAACCATGAGACCAATCCAACTAATGCCTTTCGCAAATGTGAAAGTGCTCACTCTATCGATACTACAAGTAAACTTTCAGTTCAAAAAGTGCATTAATTCGTTCTGGAGAAGAAGATATTTGAATATTACTTGCTGGAATCAAAGGCTTTTTGCAAAAACAAATATGGCAGCGAAACAACATGAGATAACACTGCATAAAAACGCTATAATACTTACTGTATTAGCATGGATTATTTCCTGTATTTTAGCTGAATAGTGCATATACAGGTGAATACAGTTAATAATCCATTGCTTGTATTCAGAAAGCCGGTATTCATGTGGATTCATGTGAATTCACCTGTATTATTCTATAATACAGGCAACTCATTAATGTGAATTAATATGTATTATTGCGTTTTCATGCAGTGTAAAGAAATGTTTTTTATAAACGTGATAGCAATCACACTAAGGATGACACAAGGGAAATTTGAAACTATATGCTGTGTTGGTTCTGGATTTAAGATTTTTATAGATCAAAGTAGGAATTTTGCAAAATCCAATATAGCGGTCAAACCACGTGACCGTTCCAAACGGCTATAACAAACTAACAAGTGCGCTCACAAAGGATGATACGAGTGAAATTCCATTCGATCGTTGTGTTTGTTCTGGAGTTTAAGATTTTTAAATATTAAATTGCTAGTTTTTGAAAATCCAATATGGTGGCCAAGATCACGTGACCACTTGCGATTTTATCAGCAAATATTTAAAGAACAGAGACCATGCTTAAGCTTACTACACACAAAATTAGCTATCCCTGCAGGGAAAGCCACTTTCAGGTTTCCATTAAATCCAATAGAGTCGCCACCCCCTCTTATTGGCCCTGATGGCTGTGCAAGAGTGTAGACGCAGCAGTTTTTAAAATTTAGGTTACCAAACAATTAATGACAGAAAGAAGAAAGAAGTCCAAAGAAGGAAAAACGCCTAGTGAAATCAATAGGGGCCAAGCCGACAGGCTTGGGGCCCTAAAAGACAGTAAAACCATAGGGGCCTGGCCGATAGGCTTTAGCCCTTAAAAATGATTGTTAGCGACAGTTTTGTATTATGTGAGCTTTTTCAAACTTGAAATTTACACGGAAATGTGATGATGGTAATAATTTGTTTGAACGACGAACGAGTTAGATAGTCTAATACCTTGATTAAAGCGAAAGTAAAGACCAGCTATATACAACTTCAGATATTGCTATTTCAGCTTACCTAAATCCAACAGTTGTTCTTTCGCATCACATGAACTCCTATTTCTCTTGTAAAATGAATCACCATCGCGGAATATAGGCAAACCAGACTCTGTAGTCTCGTACGTTACCATGGTGTCTCGATGTTCAACATTCCAGTTGTATTCACAAATAGTTCTTTGGTTATTGCAGTCACCATTTGGTCGTAACAACTTGCCTTCCGTCATGGGGACGACGCATGATGAAATTGAGAAGATCAAAGCAATCCATGCAGCCATGTTCGTTCGCAAAGTGAAAGACTCGAATGCGATCCCACCTCTTCAATGCTTCCAATATCAACCGCGTGTATTTCTTCCCATAATGCCTCGTGAATCAATTCAATTCTATTGTCAATCATCGTCAATTTAAATAAAAAGCATCATCATTAAATATTCAAATAAGGTGACATCCCATAATGCTAAAGACTAAGAACTTGTAGTCTACCTATTCAACGCCAACCATGGACTTGTGGTCTGCCTATTCAACGCCAAAAAATTTCAGTAGATTGTTTCGCCTGAGAGCAGTTAATTGTTTTAGAGTCATATATACAATATACGACTTTGGTAACGCTTATTAAGAATTGCCAATATACTTGAGCTATTTTACCCTTGTATGTCTAAACTTTGACATTTGATGGCTGCGACAGCATTTTTGCCTGCAGGGATGTAGAAGAAACACTACTGAAAAGCATGGAAATTAATAACTGAGTAATGTACATGCAAAATCTCTCTTGACACTGGTTTTTTTTATTGTAGAAGTGTGCGTTACTTGGAGCCTGTTTTTTCGTAATTTTTTGCCCGTGCGCTGCATTGATTTGCATCAACTGCCTGTCTTTCTAATTAATTCTGGACTGAATTCCGATGGAAAATTACATGTAACATGTTATTAATTCCTAAATGCCTAGACAAGAGCCCCAGGCTGGTTTACAAACACACTCAATTGCTCCCATTTTTAGGTTCATTTTGTATGTTCGGCTATGTATTTATCTGACGCCGTTTCAAGTGTTTTCGCCAAATGCCCAGGCGTTGCCATTTTAAACCCCGCCCATCCCTCAGATGGAGATGTTATTGTAATCACCGTGTGACTTCGACGTGTTCACTCCTCGTAAAGTGTAAGGTTGCCGCGTCCTTATCAGTTGTCAGCAACGTTTGACCCATTTGACACTAATCAAGCCATCAAATATGATTATGCGTCGCGTGCACGCGTTTACAATTTAATGACTAGAGTCCTACTTCACAAACACACAAAGACGAGATTTTCCTAATATATAATGATAATGAAGAAGTGATATTCATTCATCTTTGCTGTCAAAAAACATTTAAGTAAACTTTTACCGTGTTGCGAGCACCTTTAAGGGACTGACGAAACCGTATGACAGCATTGTCTATACCAGGAAATCATGAAACTTACAATTCAAATCTACCATTTTTAAATGAATTTTTACTTGTTGAAAAAAATTCCTATCACGCGAGATATCAGTCAGAGTGTCAAATATTGGCTAACATTCCGGCATTAGTGAACACCTATTGCCTGGTCATGAGGGCTATAGCGCCCGTCTATTACCCCGAGGGGTCGTGTGTTACCAGAAACACATCGCTATTCCCCGAGGCCGTAGGCCGAGGGGTATAGCGATGTGTTTCTGGTAACACACGGTCACGAGGGGTAATAGACGAGCGCTATAGCCCGAATAAAGACCAGGCTATAGGTGTTTTATAACACACCACAGGCTCATGTTGTATTGTTATATATTTTTTAATGTGTTTTGATATTTTGCGCCGCAACAATCCATTGAGACGAGTTTACTGGGCGATGTACAGCGGTTTCAGTTGTACCACTTTCTTTCAAAAAATATTCTAAGCATACCTGGCGACATCCTTAGTTGCACTTTAATCTTTTCCGTCAATGAGCTGTTCAGGTTCCTACGCTGTTGGAATGTTGGAAAATGTTGGAAAATCTGTTTTAGAGAATGTGTCGTCACCTATCCCGGACGCACATCACGTTCTAGTCACCCGCCATTGTTGCAAAGCTGCAGACGACACTACGGTCACGTGACCGGGCACTTTTCCAAATTTGGTCAGAACTATTTCCCTAGGGAAATAGCTTTTCAAAAAATACCCTCTGACGTCACTTTTTTCGATCCGATGGGGACTAGACATATCTATTTTCACTGCATGAAAACGCAATAATACAGATAAATTCACATTAAAGAGTTGCCTGTATTATAGAATAATACACGTGAATTCACATGAATCCACGTGAATACAGGCTTGCTGAATACAAGCTATGGATTCTTGACTGTATTCATCTGTATATGCACTCTTCAGCTAAAATACAGACAATAATCCATGCTAATACAGTAAGTATTATCGTGTTTTTATGCAGTGTTTCTCGTCACGTGACGTTTTATTGCGAATCGCGATACGGAATGAGTATGTGGCGTATTATAAAATAGTATATATTATAGCCCAAACATGGGACTATGTGCCCGAGGGCAGATGACCATTTGCTCGACGTAAGGAGGGTGCACAGTACCGTGTTTGGACTATAATGTTTTTATTACATGCCTCTCTCACACTGTTTTTACTCCAAATATATTTATGTTTATTGCCAAATGATAGCCAAATGCTTTATTTCCACCTCAGACGAAAATTTGTGAAAAATGGAACGATTTTCATCATCGAATGGCGCATTGATATATTGAAACTACTGTCACGCGGTTCATCAATTTTTTGTGCAATTTTTTTTTAAACCTGATTTCCTATGCAAAATATGTAATTTAAACAGTTTCACATCAAAAAGTTACCAAGTTGAAAATAGTTCCGGTTAACTTTCAGTCAAATCATGACTATGCGGCCCGCGACGTCATCGACGAGTTACCATTGTATCCTGTAGAGCGCGCGACGTTCGATATATCGGGCATATAATAAATAATACATTTATGAAACATTTTTAAATGAAATGAGAATTAAAAACTTTACATATCATGAAAGTTTGAATCAAGCAATGATATCAACCAGGTTGTGAAGTGGACGAGCAAATGGAAGTTGTCATTAAATGTTAAAAAATGTTCATGTATTTCATTCACTTTGAAAAAAAAACGTCAAAATATTTCCTTACAGATGTGCTAAGCAAACTATCTTGACTCGCACCAACTTTGTAAAAGACCTTGGCGTATTTTTAACAAGTAAACTTAACTGGAGTATGCACATTAACCATGTTGTTTCAAAGGCTTTTAAAATGCTTGGATTTATCAAGCGTTCTTGTAAATATTTTAATAGCATCAAAGTTTTAAAAACATTGTATGTCTCCTACGTCAGAAGCCACGTTGAGTACTGCTCACCCATCTGGTCCCCTCATCAATTATATTTAATAAAGAAATTAGAAAGAGTCCAAATAAAACTTATCAAGTATCTTTGTTTCCGTTCATCGATGGCTTACTCAAGGGCTCTGTATAGTAACCTATGTTATGAATTTCGCCTTCCCACATTGGAGAACAGGCGAAAATTTTTAGACACTCTTTTTCTTTATAAAATCCTTCACTCAGTTTATAGTGTACCAGATGTTCTTGCACAGATTCATTTTAACGTTCCTGCTTTTACATTGCGTCGTGCTGTTCTTTTTAGACCAGTGTCAGCAGTACGAATATCTTGAAACACTCATTTTTATCACGATCTCAGACATATTTTAATTCTATCTGTAACAAGCAAAATTTAGATATTTTTAATAACTTCAGTAATTTTCGTCATGGATATTGTAAGATCCTTTTTTCTGAATAATTACTTTTATCTGGATGTATTTCTGTGTATCTTTTGCATTATTGCTGTTTTTTTGTTTTTTCTTATGTGAATTCTCCTGTCTGTTTGTTTACGTTGTAACTGTTATATACTTTTCGTTTTTGTATTATATTTTTATTTTCAAACGAACCTGTTATTGGGGCAACCTGTTGGTTCGAGATTAAATTTAAAAAAAAATCTTTTTTCTGGCGTGAACTTGAACATAGATTTAAATGAAACTATTGACACATTTGCTTTTCGTAAAATATGATGGACTTGTTTCCACATCCGTATTAATACTGTACTGTAAGTTGATTCCACGAGAAGCGTGATTGTCTGGCATTGTGGCCTGACCACTCGTGAGCAAAGACACAAATTTTGCTGCAAGAAAACTACAAAGTTAATATGTGGTAACCAAAGCGATATGGTCATGGCATTTGAGCCAGGCAATCCAGCAGGCAGGGAGGCTAAAATCCATGCTTTAACATGTTTACCGGTTATGTACAGACATGTGTACCGAACTGACCGTTGTGTTTGCATATCTGTCAACGCGTTTAATCAGAGCAGGTAGCGCAGTTTATGCCTAAATATTCAGGCGGAATATTTGTTCGAAATTGGAAATCTAGTGTTACAACTTTCTGGAATGCAAATGAGTTGAATCCTATTATCTAGTTAGAAAAGATTAAATTTGAAAACATCATTGAATTGAGGAAACGGTGATATAAAGTCAGTTGATCTGAGAGACGAACAGGTGCAGAATTTATATTACGAGGCCCTAAATTTATATTCCCCAATTGAAGTCTAGATTGATTTATTGATTGACGAACATGCTTCTATCATTCAATGATATACTAAATCGAGATCGATACTGAAGCTGTTGTAATCGCACTTTGAAAGGGTATCACTCTCAAATCAACATGTTTCTTTTTCAATTCAACTGTGCCCTGCCATTTAAATGACGTTATACCTGGACGTTTTATCAAATGATTTAATTGTACTATGCCCTTTGTGATACTTGGACTGAGATTCAGTGAAATATTTTCATATCATTCTTGAAATGCTACACATCAAATCCATTTTTGTTGGCAATGAACAGCTTCCGGTTAAAAGTTGAGTCATTTTAATTTTGGCGTATTATGATCTTTATAATCTTTTGTAAATGTCTTTCTTTCGATTCCGCTCGTAAAGAATAAGATTTCATAATTCAAACTAAAATTACCTTGTTTTTTTCTCCATAAACTCTAGTTTTTAAGGTGATATAATTTTATGATGTATTCTCGAAATTTATTTCTATAAATGTACTGTAGTCTCGAAAATGAAACAATTTAACTGTTACTATTTGTAGGGTTTTTTCCCCAGCTCAAAACAGAATTGTAGTACATGTCGCTAGATTTTTAACTAGGAGGAGTTTTAACGCGACCGTAACTTTCTAAAATATTTTACATGTTGCTCAGTCATAGTCCGGTACATAATTAATTGAAAACAGCAGTAATAATTGCATTTTCCCAAATCATGTATCTTATATATACTGAAAACCACTTAAAACACCTTTCATGACCAAATTTACTTTGATACACATTAAAGATGCGTAAATATACATGGAATTTGAAGTTAGTGATCATTTTTTGTGTACAGAAGAGTAGTGCTATAATGGCTGGATGAAACTTACTCAAAGGTCTATTCAAAGAGTAATTTTATAAGAAAAAATAGATAAAAAATTCAATTAAAAATACACAAATAAATTTAAATAAATATACCATTGTCAAATATACCAACAAAGTGCACCATACGTGATACTCAGACGTCAAGAAAGCCTTGAACTGGTTGATTGACGCAACACATCAAAATAATTAAACTTCTCGATTAGGATGCCAACAGTTCCCTCAAAGCCTGTCATTTAGGTTTCACGTTGTTATCATCTCGTTTGATTTTAGCATGTGTTTGTTGGCGTGTTAACTGAATCAGTCCTGAATTACAGTACAGATTATTCCCGGACGATAACCTCGAACTTTTAATCAATTTTCAAAATGTTTTTCTGTTCGACTATGCCTCGGATTTAATGCTAATTATTGAGAGAAAATAATTAAGTCAGTTTTCTTTGCGTGCACATTTCATAATGGAGATCAAAGTTTACAAGTTGTACGAATAAAAATAGAATGCAAGTTAAAACTTTCAGGTTAAAGAGTTCATGAGCAGTAATGTTTATATTTCTTTTAAATAGAACTCCACACTTGAAGCAAAGCATTCGGGTTCGTAATATTGCAGGCCTTTGCTATTGTATTTTAGAAGTATGCTAACTTGATAAGGACCCATAAAGCTATTAATGGCTGGATAATAAGAAACCGTTCAACAAGTAAAATTACGTTCCTTTATACACAAACGTTGATAAACGTCACCGTGAGGGAAACTACATCACTGGCATTCACACTCTAAGAATTTACTTATATCAATAAATTTATTTTAGGTGAGTACTTAAGGTAGTATGCGCCTCGAAAGTGAAAGACTTAAAAGACTTTAACATTTGCTAAAAACCTTCCTCATGTTCTCTTTGAACTCAACCCTTTGTGATACTTGGACTGAGATTCAGTATTTTCATATCGTTCTTGAAATGCTATACATCAAATCCATTTTTGTTGGCAATGAACAGCTTCCAGTTAAAAGTTAGAGTCATTTGAATTTTGGCGTATTATGATCTATATAATCTTTTGTAAATGTCTGCCTTTCGATTCCGCTCGTAAAGAATAAGATTACACAATTCAAACTAAAATTACCTTGTTTTTTTCTCCATAAACTCTAGTTTATAAGGTGATATAATTTTATGATGTATTCTCGAAATTTATTTCTATAAATGTACTGTAGTCTCGAAAGTAAAACTGTTCAATATTCCTATTTGTTGGGTTTTTCCCCAGGTCAAAACAAATGTAGTATCATGTCGCTAGATTTTTAACTAGGAGGAGTTTTAACGCGACCGTAACTTTCTAAAATATTTTATATGTTGCTCAGTCATAGTCCGATACATCATTAATTGAAAACAGCTGTAATAATTGCATTTTCCCAAATCATGTATCTTATATATACTGAAAACCACTTAAAACACCTTTCATGACCAAATTTAATTTGATACACATTAAAGATGCGTAAATATACATGGAATTTGAAGTAAGTGATCATTTCTTGTGTAGAGAAGAGTAGTGCTATAATCGCTGGATGAAACTTACTCGATGGTCTATTCAAAGAGTGGAATATAAGAAAAAATAGATAAGAAATTAAATAAGAAATACACAAATAAATTAAATAACAAATATACCATTGTCAAACATACAAACAAAGTGCACCAGATGTGATACTCAGACGTCAAGAAAGCCTCGAACAGGTTGATTGACGCAACACATCAAAATAATTGAACTTCTAAATGAGGACGCGAACAGTTTCCTCAAAGCCTGTCATTTAGGAGTGCTAACTGAATCATTCCTGAATTACAGTATAGATTATGCCCGAACGATAACCTCGGACTTTTAATCGATTTTAAAAATGTTTTTCTGTTCAACTATGCCTCGGATTTACTGCTAATTATTGAGAGAAAACAATTAAGTCAGTTTTCTTTGCGTGGAGATTTCATAATGGAGATCAAAGTTTACAAGTTGTACCAATAAAAACAGAATGCAAGTTAAAACTTTGAAATTAAAGAGTTTATGAGCAGTAATGTTTATATTTCTTTTAAATAGAACTCCACACTTGAAGCAAAGCATTCGGTTTCGTATGATTCCAGGCCTTTGCTATTGTATTTTAGCAGTATGCCAACTTTGATACTGACGAATAAAGCTATTAATGGCTGGACAATAAGAAACCGTTCAACACGTAGAATGACGTTCCCTATTAAAGGCTTTGTTCACAAATAACGATTAGGGGGGTGGGGCTGGAGGAATCTGGATTGAAATCTTATTTTTTTCAGATCTCCCTGAGTACCCTAAAAAAAATTCATATGCCCCCTCTATATGGTCAAATTTTTTCAAGTCCCCCCCCCCCCAACTATCACAGGCCCACATATTTGTAACCGTCTAGCCCTGGATGTATTGACAGTTGAGGGACGGGCCGCCGTTTTACATTCGGACGCTCATGTGGGACCCATAGGATGCGTCCATACTGGTGAGCAGCGTACCCCCTTGGCTAGATCATTAACCCCATAAGCTAACAATACAATGAATAACTTTGTCACTTACCTTCCAAAATGAGCTTTTCGCGATCAGGAACACTAAAAAATTGATACTTTTTCCGGATGCAATCATGGGTCATAGAGCGAGGGTCACGCTCACCAAAACTTGCCAGCGCCTTCATGTCTTGGTGACAAAATCATTGACTGCGACGACCATCCACAGGCGGCCCAATCACTATTAATAATCTTATTATAGCTCAGTTTTCTCTATCACTGTCAGTCCCTCTCCTTTTCTTCATGCTCTGACTGATCGTAGTAAATAAAATAAATAACTATATAGCCTAACCTATTGCCATCTGACTCTTTATTTATTTTACACCCCATTACAAGGATGTTTATCTCTCATATACACATCTTGTAATTAATTAGTCAACACAACTAATTATGCTAATCCGTAGACTTATCAAGGGTTGGTCAACTTTGGAAAGATAGAGATGTAAATGAAAAAGGAGTTTTAGTAACCTTTCCTTTCTTTCGCGATGTTGACTAACCTATAAAAGCCCTGATAAGTCCGCGGATTAGCATAATTAGTCATGTTGACTAATTAATTACAAGATGTGTGTATATGAGATATAAACGTCCTTGTACTGGGGTGTAAAATAAATAAAGAGTCAAGAGGCTAGGTTAGGCAATAAAGTAATTTCTTTTTATTTACTACGATCAGTCAGAGCGTGAAGAAAGGGAGAAGAACTGATAGAAAAAACTGAGAAAAACTCAATAATAAGCTTATTAATAGTGTTTGGGCCGCCTGTGGCCCATCTAGGAGAGAAACAATTGACAGCGACGCAGATTTTGAATGCTGACACATATGTGAGAAAAAAATTGAATGCGACACATACTTTAAATGCGGAGACATATGTGAGAGAAAAACAAAATTGAATGCGACGCAGACTTTGATTGCGGAGACATAAGCTTATGTGAGAGAAAAACAAATTGAATGCGACGCCGACTTTGAATGCGGAGACATAAACTTATGTGAGAGAAAAAGAAATTGAATGCGACGCAGACTTTGAATGTGGAGACATAAGCTTATGCGAGAGAAAAAAAATGAATGCGACGCAGACTTTGAATGCGGACACATATGTGAGAGAAAAAAAATTGAATGCGACGCAGACTTTGAATGCGGAGACATAAGCTTATGTGAGAGAAAAAAATTGAATGCGACGCAGACTTTGAATGCGGACACATATGTGAGAGAAAAAAAATTGAATGCGACGCAGATTTTGAATGCGGAGACATATGTCAGAGAAAAAAATTGAATGCAACGCAGACTTTGAACGCGGAGACATAAGTTTATGTGTGAGAAAAAAAAATTGAATGCGACGCAGACTTTGAATGCGGACACATATGTGAGAGAAAAAAAATGAATGCGACGCAGACTTTGAATGCGGAGACATATGTGAGAGAAAAAAAATTGAATGTGATGCAGACTTTGAATGCGGAGACATATGTGAGAGAAAAACAATTGAATGCGACGCAGACTTTAAATGCGGAGAACAGGTAGTTTTGGGCCACCGTACAAACCTTCTTCATGTTTCTTTTTTAACTCAACTATGCCTTGCCATCTAAATTGCGTTATACCTGGACGTTTTATCAAATGATTTAACTGCACTATGCCCTTTGTGATACTTGGACTCAGATTCAGTGAAATATTTTCATATCGTTCTTGAAATGCTATACATCAAATCCATTTTTGTTGGCAATGAATAACTTCCGGTTAAAAGTTGAGTCATTTGAATTTTGGTGTATTATGATCTTTATAATCTTTTGTAAATGTCTGCCTTTCGATTCCGCTCGTAAAGCATAAGATCACATAATTCAAACTAAAATTACCTTGTTTTTTTCTCCATAAACTAGTTTTAAAGGTGATATAATTTTATGATGTATTCTCGAAATTTATTTCTATAAATGTACTGTAGTCTCGAAAGTAAAACAGTTTAATATTCCTATTTGTTGGGTTTTTCCCCAGCTCAAAACAGAATTGTAGTATCGTGTCGCTAGATTTTTAACTAGGAGGGGTTTTAACGCGACCGTACCTTTCTAAAATATTTTACACGTTGCCCAATCATAGTTCGATACATCATTAATTGCAAACAGCAGTAATAATTGCATTTTCCCAAATCATGTATCTGATATACACTGAAAAACACTTGAAACACTTTTCATGACCAAATTCACTTTGATACACATTAAAGATGAGTAAATATGAATTGAAGTTAGCGATCATATTTTGTGTACAGAAGAATAGTGCTATAGAGGCTGGATGAATATTACTCGATGGTCTATTCAAAGAGTGAATATAAGAAAAAATAGATAAGAAATTAAGTAAGAAATACACAAATAAATTAAATAACAAATATACCATTGTCAAACATACAAACAAAGTGCACCAGATGTGATACTCAGACGTCAAGAAATTGACAAATTAATAAATTAGTTCATCCATCCTCCCTCCTGCCCGCGCGCCAAAGTTTACATGTGGCAGTCAAATGAGATTATTGGGTAGTGTTCAGTGAGTAGACGGAAGCACACTGTTTTGCAACTCAAAATCCACCTCTGATAATAAGTACATGAATTTTGCATTTCAAATTGGCAATGCATTCTGAGATTGACCCTAACTGTAATATTCATTAGTATACGTATCGTGAGCACGAAATCTGAAACGCTGAATCTGAAAAGACAGCAGTACATACAAAATTATGCGTGCCGATGAGTAGTTTAGAATATGATTTATCACATTATATGTTTACTGATATGCATTAGTTAAAGTCATGATTACAGCTGTGATTTGCCAGTTCCTTGTACCCCAAGAACTATTTTCTGGTACGTACCCAACATCTTGTTCTATGGTAGGCCTATTTTTCAATACAAGGCACATGCTTCTGCTTGTAGATGTACCCCAGAAAGATCATTTAATTTGTTTTCAAAAGCGACTGCATTCGTATTTTTACTTTCTGTTGTTAGTCTTTTTTTTTCTTTTTTTTTTTGACATGAAGTTTATTTGTTGACGTGAAGTCATCTTTTTACAGTGTCACCGCCGCATGCTTTAACAGTGGCATATTTTATTAAAAACAGACATCATATCTGTGGTCTGAATTAGGGGCAGCAGCAATTTTTCGTTCATCACATATTAACTTTTCAAAATGCAGAAGAGCTTTTACATATTCACTACATTCAGGGATTTGAAAGTAAAAGTGAATTAGTATCCACCTGTCATTAATGATTTTGCGTACATATAGACCTTGTTTCATGTATAAGCGCCATTTAAGCTGAAAGACTGGTTATATTGGGTTTCTTGAAGAACTTTTAACATGTGAAGAAACAAGAAATTGATTGTTGCAGGTCACATGTGTTTATGGTCATATTTTGACAATTTGTCTGAATCCATAACCATAAGTGCTCAGGAGCATGATCAGTTTAATCATCATTTGAATTGCATTTGGGTTAAACGAAAGTATTATACAAGTAGCTGTTAATGTTAAAGACGATAGATGTTTTTCAAGTATATGTCTTGACTTTCTTATGCACATGAAAACAGTGACATCAACAATGCAGGCAATAATACTATTAATGGCTATTTTTTTCACTTCTGATGTATGCTGTAATTGGACATCTCTAGATATCACAGAACGGAACATTGCACGACTCTACCATGCTAAGGATAACCAATGCAGTAAATATGCTATAACAGTGACATGGTGTGTGTACATTTATTTTTCCAATAAATTTTTGTGGCTTTGAGTGACAGTAGTCTTTGGGTTGTCTGGCTGTAAAAACTGTTGTTTTATTGAACGGAATCCGAAATGAGGAATCTCAAATATTTTCAGGACGAACCGGGGTGCAAAGAAAACGATCGCATTATTCCTGGCCGAGAAAACAGTTGACAAAATAGTCAACTACTACTCCTGCGAGAATATGAAGACAAATCCAGCGGTGAACCGTAAAAATGAACCAGATGTGGATTGTTCAGGTAGTCCATTAATAAAAAAATGTGAGAAACTAAGAATAATTGAAAACTCAATATAAGGCGGTAGCAGAATTCCGCTTTCACACTGGGGGGAGGCTAAGATTATAAAATTTGAATATTCCAATTTTGGTTGCCCCGGATTCTATCAGTTCGGGAACTTACCAAATAAAGTTGATTTCGATTTTTACTTTATGCGGCAATTTTTGTTTATCAAAATTAGGCTTTGACCTCAGCTATGACCTTGAACTAGACTGTTGCTAAGCAACCAGCACCGCCAAATACAGCGGCCACTGTGAAACAGCTGCCGCAGCAAATCCGGGTTTTCATTTCTATTGCAAAATTATTTTTAATTCTTTCTTTATACCTACAGCTCGCATTTTTTATTCGGAGACTGGCAAGTATTATCAGTAAGATACCTTGGGCTATATTGGTGATTTCTACCCCATACCCTATAGTGCCAGTGCGTCAACTTTGCCAAATAAAACACTACGGATGTTCTTCTTAGTAGAGCCACCTGACACACCGTGAATGAGGTAGTCCTTAAAGGAACTACAAGTATTCCTTGCAAGTCTTGGTGAAACTGACTTTCAACACACTCTGATGCTACAAATACCTGTGTGTCTGACCTTTCAAATGCTAAATTGAATAGCCCTATTTCATACATATATATGGACTGAATGTAAAAGAAATGATTATATAAATATGTATAACTCATGCTGAGATGTGCTATTTCCAATGGCACGGGTAGAAAATTGCCATTAACACTACTTTCTGATGTCCTGTCAGTGACACTGCTTATGAGATGGGTGACTCTCTATCGGTATCTTACGTAGTCTACAAACTCCAATACTTGCAGAATAACTTTGAAACTATTGCCAAGTGCTTCGAAATAATCTCTAATATTTCTGTGTTTCATTATTTATGGCTACATTACAATTGTACATGTTAGTACAATAATGTATGACTTGGTTGGTACCTTTGTAGAACTGACCTCATTCAGATTTGTCATAATTAAACAACTTAATGAATTTATTTGTCTCCATCATACTTGATCGAAATAGTTTCCTGAAATCAATTGGTCGGTAACTTTTAAGTATGGCTTTTTTATGCCTAAAATGACCTTACTTGGATTTGTTTATTAACGAAATGAATTTGATATGTACTTATAACCACCGATAACAAGGATGGAGCATGTGTTAATAGTTTACCATGTGTCGCAGACAAACGCAAACAGGACAAACTATCTAAAATGGTAAAAAAGGTAAAACGTTCTCTTTTAAGCAAACCTTTTGCTACAACAAACAATAACAATAATAACTGTCTCAATTGTTCGGTCACTTCATAACACGAGAAGAATTGCACCCCGAATATATAGGCGAATGCAATGGTTATTTGTCAGTTTGTATGGTACAAGCAGAAGTGTTCTGTCTCATTTGGTTTCTGACCTCGCGTTTTCATTCTAAATTGACCACTTAAAGTCTACCTAACAGATAGCATTCATGCAAGACATTAATTTTTCTATAGTTTGGATAGTTTTATGACTAATTTCGCCTCTTAATGTACACAAGATTAAAGTAGGTAGTCAACTGAATCCTGTTACTTTAAATCACTTGTGAAATGCAATTTTTAAAAAGGCACATCAAAAGTACATTGCATCATCAAACACTCTAGCATTAGTAGAATAAAAGTCTACAACAGCAGGACTGGAAAACCGTTTTTCCAGAGTACAAAGTATTTATTTCACATTCACATGCGCATGTGATACCTATACCGATGGCATGGGATAGGAAGATTCTCGTACGCACGTGAAATTATCTCGTGCGAATGCGAATGTGTTAGTTTCTCGTGCGCCCTTGATAATATCTCGTGCACATATGTTAGTATCTTGTGCGCGTGAGATCCTTTCTAGTCTGTGAGTGATACTATGACATGCGCACTAGATAGTAATTCACGAGCACTAAGTAGTGTTGAGTCTTTTACTGCCTTGCTATGATGCCCACAATCCTAATTAGTCATTCATTAGCCATAGATATTATCTTTTATTTTTCCTGTGCATTTGAGAACAAATTATGAAGCTAAATATTGAGCTTTATTCTACCTCTCGTTTATCATGTCGCTGACTAGCTGTGCTATGCATTGATATGGTGTATAATAAAAAGGCAATTTTTGGTTAAAATTTATATTTGTACAGTTTGAACAAATCGAATTAGTAATTGCAAAGCAAACGCTTTACCTTCCAACATGGTTGACATGGTATTTAGAATTTCAGCAATCCCCTGTTACTGCCGATGTCCTAGAAATTTGCCTTACTTCCGCCCCATATAATGACATACGTTATTCTTGTGTCGAGACAAACTTGCTATTTTGCATTTTATCACGAAAAAAGTTTTCAATCGGTTTCGAATGATAATGTATAATATTTGATTGACAAACATCCTTTTGAACTGATCCTCAAAAATTTGCATTGGAACTGAAAGATCATGTTTGTGAAGAAATTGACGCAGCCAGTGAGAAAACACAATTTGATGAGAGCCAGAACACTACCTTTTGACAAAGATTGTCCAGTCAAGTTATGATTCCTCATACTGACATTTTCTTATAAAGAGAATAAAAAGTTCATAAAACACTTGCAATTTTAAAGTCTCCCCTCGGAGTTGTGTTGATAAAAAAAGTACAATTTTCGTGAAAAATGCGACATCGGTGAATTTATCTCAATGTTGAACATTCGATATGAATAACATAAGCTACCATAAGGAACGAAAGAATAGTTTCGTTTTAAAATCTGACATCGGCAACTGTGCCGGAAAAAGGGAATTACTGAAATTCTAATAGCATGTCAACCATGTCGGAGGGTAAAGTTTCATCACAAAATAAACAGGTGTCACATCGATAAATTTGTCGGAAACCAAACGTGAACGGAACAGCTTTGTTTTGAATCACAGTGGTTTGCTTTGAAGTATTGGCTTTAGACGAACCACGGTCCCTCCACAAAAGGTGGAGGGACTGTGAACGAACTAGACATATTGTCTAAATCAAGGTGTTGCCAACACTGTCGGGTGCAATTAACAGCTAAGCGGTAATAAGAGTCGACCATAAACGAATCATTCTCGCGAGCCGGAGCAATAATTTCCGCTCCGTTGACCTACGCAAAATTCAAGCTCTGGCAGATTTCGCCGGGAAACTGGGGAAGTATGAATGGGGTTGATTAATTATTCATGAGAACATATCATCAGAATAAGCCAATCACGAATCCGTTTTACAAAGGCATGTCGGGTCGTAAGCTCCTCATTGTCTGTGTGTACACAATCGAGCTTTCAGGGTCTGAGATCCTCTGGTTCCGTTGCATGTCTTCCGATATATGTTGCATTAAATCCGACAGCTTTCAAAATTTTGACAGTTTTTCTATCATGATCGAGAGCAACGGCAACACCATGTGAATACTATGGCTTCGGTATGTACACAAGAGACTACGGCCAGCAACGAACCCGGCCCCGTCCCTCTGCAAGGTCGTCCACGTACACTCAGTGTGACTATTTTCGGACGATCTCAGTTTTCGGACATTTAATGACATGCTGTTCGTTGTACTCACTTCGCTCCGTATTGATAGCGTTTTACAAGTCATGATACCGGACATTAAGTCAGGTGACGCTGCTGTCCCGTTATGAATAGTTAGTTTTTCGGTAGAAGCTATTTCGGGCTACAAACTTCGCGAAGTTAACACACCGTACGAAAGCAACACACAGAGACAGCCCATGTCCGATATGTAAGCACCATACACGCCGAAATATAGTTGCGTCGTCTATGGATTGAACGTTACTCATTTATCACAAAATTTTTACAAACAATTTTCTAAACACATCGTAATTGAAAATAGAGGGTTTGAAGTTTAAAAATACCAATATTTAGCCCCTATTATCACATTCCAAATACGACGTCCGATTACTGGGATAGCAGTCCGATTACTACGCACTCACTATGGAGTCAACAATTTGGCAACTTTGACCCCCTAAATGTATACTCCATAAATATAAATGTATGCTCCATGTATACCCACAGCACGATAAGAAAGCTTTCAGTGTGAACATAAATGAAGAGATCGATACATAAACGTTTATACATAACTTGTGGTAAAGTAAATTTATGATCAATAGTTTTGACCAACGGGTTTTACACAGCGGTGTTGTTCTACGCCTGGGTCGGACATTGCTGCGAAAACGAGCCCTGCCACTCCTTGACAGCCACTCTAATGACCAAGCTACCCGAGCGGCAAAGGCTACGGATTCGCAGCAAGGTCGGACAATGTGCACAGCGAGGCGTGGGGCCAGCTGCTCCAGTTATACGATACCCTTGGATATAATGCTCGTGAAACACGATGGGCCGGAACGGCCTGCCATGCCTGGTAGCATACAGACTTGCCAACGCTGGTCCTCATGCAAAGAAACTCATCTTTTCCTTGTAAAATAATTATCAATGACGTCTTTTTGGTATGAATAGAGCGGTTGAGTCCAAAAACATTAAACATTTACACATTGCGCGCTCTTCGTCGAAAGTGAATGCTGTCTGGTTGTGAGCACCAAGATCAGCCACGTCGTTGTGTATTGCTAATAACAATAATTTATGCGCATTTATGAGACCTACTTTCTGATTGACTCCGTTCAGCCAGTGCTGGAAACCAGCGATAGATCCGCGAATCTCTGCGTAATCAACCACGGTCTCTTAATGTGAAGCGCTGAGCTGTTGCCGAAAAGAGGCGCGTGGTTTACGAATCAACTCTACAGAAGTTGGAACACTGTCTAGCAGACGGTCAGACGTAGTCTAAACATATGTCCACGCGCTGTCCAAGTCTTATCACTTGCTTTCAGGTGTAGTTGTTTTGACTACGTCTGACATCCTACAAGACAATGTTATGATTATTTCTCTGATGGTTAACTGGCATTACTGCTCACATGATAATTACACCTGACAGTGTTGGCGACACCTCCATTTAGACAATATGTCTACTTCGAGTAATGCCAATGCTTCAAAGCAAACCACTGTAAAAATATGGGTAAAAAGAGTTTTAAAAAGAATTTTCTTTTTAAAAAGCGTTTGAGAATTAGATGATATTCCACCAGTACAATCATCAGACATGTATATTGATGGATAGCTTTATCGTAATACTTAATTTTTGAGCACTAAAGGTATATACTACTCACTGAACAATTTACTAAAAAAAAACAAACAAAGAATTTAGCTTTCAAAGTGGCAAAGTGTGACCAATTGAATTCATTGAGTTTTCAATGAGATGCAGGCTAAATGAGATGCAATTATGAATACGATTTGTTCTGGCAAAAACAAAGTGATACAAAATCTACATTTTTTCATTAATTACTATCTTTTCTTTGTTCAGTATTAAGTCACAACCGCACAACAGCACAACCGTCAGCCAGATGTTAAATGAGAGGTTGAATAAAATTCTATATTTTTTCAAAATTGGTTGGCAATGAAACATGAAACACAACCCACGTGGCCAACAAAGGACCAATATGAAATTGGGACACCTAAGCTAGGTAGCTAGGTAGAGAGGTACGTGTTTGTGTAAAGTTATTTTGTATGACTTCCTGTGAATGTCTGAGATGGAAAGTGCTTTCGATTTTTCATGAAATTAAAAAGACTCATCGTCGTTCTGTATTGTTGAAAACTGGATGAAACTCATTGACCTTTCTCCTTATCTTTTTGTGTTTTTCAGTTTCTTCAAACGTGAAAGTATCAGCTGGATGGAATGTCTTCTATGCGCTACTTCTTTTACTAGCATTCCGTGTTAGGAACCACTAGATTTGTAGAATAATGATTTAAGGTCGCAAGTTCATTGTCGTCATGATTCATGATAAAGGAAGGTATCTGCTTAAAGTATCAAAGTTGAACGACATATCGAAGTAAACAACTTACTGATGTCATCGTCGCATTTGTACAAATCTCAGCATTTTTGCCAAAATTGCTGTGTTTGTTTTGTAGCACTTGCACCCATGGATGTACAATAAACGAATCAATGAATGAATGAATGAAAATGTCTCGGAAAAGTTCACTATTTCTAAAACCTTTGCGGATTTGTATTTTCTTTACTCAAGATTAATTAAACTCCGTCCCGTACTCAGTGTCAGGTATGTTCTTTGTCGTCTCTTTATGATTTGCTACTTATAGTTATGTGCAGATACAGTACGTACTGTTTGAATCTGACGACACCTTACATCACTGTGATGCGCCAGTTAAATAGTGCAGGTGCATAGTCCCACATGAGCTCATTTTTATCTATATCAATTTACATAATAATAAACATAATTGGCTTGTTAAACAAGTAGCATGACTGTATGTTTGACTTTATGTAAACTTTGTGAATTCATAGTTTGAAGCATGGCTCACGTTATTAAATAAGATCGATAGCCGGGTCTTGTGATTCAATATGTATGCATTAAGTACCAGATCAGGTCATGTTTGTACACGAGATACACATCGCATCATCAAACACTCTAGTATTGATAGAATAAAAGTCTGCAACAGTAGGACTGAGAAACTGTTTTTTTTCCAGAGTACAAGATATTTATTTCACATCAACGAGCAAATACTATGACCAAAACTAAATTTTATTTTAAGTATATCGTCTATTTGTACAGTACTACAACATTTTTGCTTCAAAGGATGCATCATGTAGATCATTGGAATCATTTCACATGAAACAACATGAGGGTCTTTTAACAATAGTTGTTCGGACATGAGTACATGTAAACTAGCTCATTTAAGTATATTCGATGCTGTCGTATCATGACACTCATAACAGTTTCATAGAACCTTTATAGTGGTAATACTTGCTGATCAAAAAATTGTAATTTGTAGTACAATGGAATGTTTGACGAAAACTATCCAGTTAATCTTTAAACGGGAAAATACCGTACCATGGGCGCACAGTCAGATGTTTATTGATGACTCTGCCATTTGCATACACAGGGCAGAAGCTTTTTAATACTCGTGAAATTGATGGATTGTAAAGGTGTAAACACTATCTGTTACACACTAAGAGAATTTGGAGCATAAACACTATCTGTTACACACTAAGGGAATTTGGAGCATTCAATTATCACCTGTCTACATATCAAAATAGCTTTCTCCGCTGAACACGATCATATTCCGGTTGGGAGAACAATCAATTCCCTCCATCATCGCATCTCAGTGAAAATACCGAGTAGAAATACAGCTTTTAAATGGTACAGGATGATGACAGTAATAGACTAGGGCTGTTACATGTTTTACGTACGCGCAAGAAATTTGATTCTGGAATTTCACGTCGAGGAAACTATGAATAATATTTTTTTTCCAATACAAAACTCGGTAAATCTGTGTATTTATGTTTGCTTGATTATTGATATTAATGTTCTTGATTAGACTACGATGGACACAAGTCCGTCTGTGTGCTTGAAATTTGATGTTGAAATATCACCGAAATATTGATTCACTGTACATGGTCGTCTATGAGAGAACTATGAACAATGAACAGAATTTGTAGACGTTTGATAATTGATATACATTTGTCACCTGTCCATATGTTCTTGTCTCGTGTCTTTCATTTAATTGTTCGGGTTGAATATTTGTCACGAATTGTCTGTATGTGAATATGATCGACGCAAACAAATAATCAAAATAGCAGTTGTGTTGCGATGAATTTCAAGATGTACCGATTGCAAATGTTCTGAAGTATACTCAAACAGACACAATACCGTTCACTTTTGGTAAAACGAAAAGTAGCACGGCTCTGAAATAGACATATTCCAATAGGATTTTATCAGGCAGTAATGCAGACTCAATCAATGATACGATCACTGCCTGATCCGTCGAAGTTGGCAGGGTATAGCTCACGCGAGCTTCCTCTGAAAAAGCGTACGTAATGTTCATCATTTGTTACGACGGAAAAAACCTGTGCCTACGGAAAATAGAGTAACCTGTTTGGACCCTTTCTGGCTGATACCTCTGTCGGCTATATTTGCTTCGACCAGCTTTGGTTAACGTCGCTTTGACCGTATGATAAATTTGAATAATCGTGATGGGCACTTCGGTAACATATGCAAATAGGGGTCAAACTGTCGTAAAGGAAACATATTTTGAAACATATGCGTTCTCCAACGAAAAGAAACGGAACCGTTACGCTTTTTCAGTTTACTTTCGACTCAAGTTTAGTGTCTATGTATTCACACACATCATATGCAAGAT
The DNA here is from genome assembly GCA_001465055.1 of Ptychodera flava. Lineage (NCBI taxonomy): Eukaryota > Metazoa > Hemichordata > Enteropneusta > Ptychoderidae > Ptychodera > Ptychodera flava. The sequence goes on from LD347515.1 coordinate 201,660, forward strand.
TCAATGACAGTGAAAGTCTGAAATATGACAAAATTATAAGATTCTGGGACCAAACACGGCACCTCTGATCAATATAGCATTACCTTTTTTCATTTGCATAGATTTACGAAAACCCGGCTTTTATATGGGAAGTTCCTGTTTAAGTGCGAAATATTGAGCGCGTATCGTCACTCGAGATGAATTAAAGTGGCACTCACATTTGGTAACATTTTTAAAACACATTTTTTAAATTCCAACGGTCGATATTTGACGTGGCGACTGCGCGGATCGCGAGATATCGATAAAAACATGTCATTTCCCGAGCGTATTTTTCGCGTCCCGAAGTTTTACGATGGTTTCTGATTATGACCCGAAATCCCCCGAAGGTTTGTTGTTGTGCTGATTGACGCTATTCTAGGGCGTCCATAATAAGTTCGAACGACGCATTTAATTTACCTCCCACTGCAAAGACTTTATACAGCATTATGCCTTTACCTCAGGTAAGTTTTTTTAAAATTTCTCTTAAGTTTTTGTTGTTTTCATTATTCTTAATCAGCTGTATTATATTTTTAAACCAATACCACATAGATATCAGTTTTTATGTGTAAAATATTAGCCGCCTCTGATGACTACATTTTGTCGTCTGCCACACAGTTAGGTATGGTCAGGTGTGGTTCGATACATAGCGGCCGCCGCATGGTATGCGTCTATGCATACCACGCGGCAGCCGCTCAAATGCATGTAACTGTGCTAGTCACCTATGCGAATTCTGGAGGAAACAGCAAACTTTGTTTTCCGGTTTTTTTTCGCCAAGTCAGTAAGACTCAGCTTTCTCCCACGGTGCATGACCGATCACCGACGCGAGTAGTACTGTGGCGTACAACAGCGTCAGCGTAGACTCGTACTCCATAGCTTAGTTGACTATGGCACCAGTGCCGAACGTTCGATGTTCGGAAGCTGAATTTAGGTGGGCCACCGGAATTCAAACTTTTACTTTTTGAGAACATGTGTTTATCGATATCTCGCGATCCGCGCGCAGTCGCCACGTCAAATATCGACCATTGGCATTTCAAAAATGTGTTTTAAAAATGTTACCAAGTGGGAGTGCCTCTTTAATATGGAAATGACATCAACGCAGTTTCAATTCAAGGCATTTCCTTATAAATGTCAGATTTACGCCATTGAAACTGTGGACTTCAGCGGCTACAACTATTAATCAAAGCTTCTGTAAAGAGAGTCCCTTAAATTGCCTTTTAGAAGTATCATAGGTCTTGACGGCTTCCTGCGCGAAATTACTACTTCGGCAGTTTGACAGAATTGAAAGCTTAGTTTTGGTTTTATGTAGAACAATCACGACTTCTTGCTTTTACTGGACGACTACCAATCGATCCTATACACTCATAAAAACCAACTATCTACTCGACAATGATAGGATTTGATATTTTCATCATGAATTCCCAATACACAACTCAGCCATAAACTAAAAATTGTTGAATTTGATATGATTCACATCTTGAGTAGAATGCGCAAAATTAATAAAAAGTTATTAGGTCGACGACGAGTAAAGAAGCGATTGGTTGTTAAGTCTCCCAGTCAAAATTAACAATTATACACGAAATTCTAAATGTTGGTTATGATTTCAAAAGAGACGAAAAGCATGACAATTAAGATTGCCAATCCGGCTTGAGTCTTCACGCTTTCAGAAACTGAAATATAAATAACATGAAAGTAGATTAGTGATATTTTCAAATGTTAAAGTTTCGAATGAACTGTTAGTACAACAAACGAGATGTCACATTTTTATAATATCTTTCCAATGTTTAATATGTTTTCATTAATGGGCTTACATCCCAATTTACAGTGTACCAGTATTACTGATCTTAATGAAATTTAGTTTTCAAGCAACTGCAAAATGTTACAAATGACCAGAGAAAATACTTTTTTTTTATTTTGAGTATTTTCCGACATTTCGGTAAGGTTTTTATGGCACTATTGCAGAGTATTTCCGCTGACTGTTGACAATTTACACTGAGTAAAGCTTAATAAAATGCAGCTATGCTGTTTAGCATTATAGCGACAAATAAGAAAGATAAGATGGGATTACCAAAATGGAGCAAGGGTGTTCTGATACTCTAGTTTCTGGTCAGTATTTATTCTCCTATTTTGAGATTTTATCAGCTGAGCCGAATATCGATGTCCTTGGAATGACTTAACTGCAGACAAGAGCATCGGTATGGTATTACATTTATCGTTATGTTAATTGCTTAGTACATAGTCTGCAATGATAATTTGTCCTTTTCGAAAAAGGAAACTTTGTGATTTGCGGGGCTACAACTCACCTGACATTATATCTAATTTTAAACACTATGATATCTACTAAAAGACGCAAATAATATCCAGACATACTCTTGTAGAACTCTTCAGCCGACCAGGTAAAGTGACCACATGTTCTGAAATTCTTCGGCGGCTTCTTCATCTCGCTCTCGTCGCCCTCTTTGATCATCAGGGCCATTCCTTCAACTTGGTGTATTTCTATGTGACAGTGTACAAACCACCAGCCTAATAAACAAACATGTAATGGCGAGGATTAGAACATCATGCAAGGTTGTGTCTGATTGCGAAAACTGAGAAGCTTTCCAAAGCAAGAATTCGATGCTAGTTATCAACTGATCGCCACTCGACAACAAAGTATAAGCAGTCTTGTACGAGGGTAAGGTAATTTTGACCTGCTTTTTTAAGGTCAATATTGCGTTGTTCGTTTCCAGCAAGGTTGTCAGTCGTAGCATGGAAGAGGTAAAAGGACTTTCGTCACATCAAATATGTTTAGAGGATCAGTAGCTGTATTTGCTGATCAAATATTTGTGCTACCCCTAAAGTACATCGAAACGCCTACTGTTAAGCTTATCAATACAGCATTCGTTCCGTTAAAATTCACTATATTGTCTACATTTGTATTCTAGTCAGGACAAGAATGTAAGAACAATGCAGTCTATGAAGGTTGGTCATCAACTTAGACACGGCGTGATCTTTACATGTGGTCTATGCAGAAACCAAGAAACTGCTGTTGGTATCCAATTAAAAGAATCATCAAAGGCTGCACATACTGTTCCCTTCAAAGGTTAAAAAAATTCCAAGTTTACAGATCATTACATTACATTACATTACATTACCATGCCCTGCCCGTCGCATTTTAATTGGTCGAGTTCAATCAAGTAACTGATCCAAAATACACAGTAATGGTTTGTTTACATGCCCTTGAATATGAATATTAATGCTAACATCGTAACTTTACAGTTAAATGTAAATTGTGATTTGTACAAAGATCATAATTAATTGTAAACAAGATGAAGCACTTGTTGGCCAAGTTCAGACATTTTCTTTCCTCAAAAAATCTCCCTATTTGCGATTTTTACAGTGCGCGTGACATTGAGTCATGTATTGCACAAGCTCTGGGACCCTGTTGTCTTTGGGAAATTGTCATGAATTTGGATAGTTTTCTTGGGTTCGTTCATAATATTTAGAGGTTATTACCCAATATCATCTGTTCCTGTGTTGTATCAGCATGTAATGAGTAATGAGTAATGCAATGTAAAGTATTGTAATGTTATGTAATTAGTGTCATTTGTGCTGCGTCAGACACTAGACGAAGTCAAGTGTCTGACGCAGTACAAATGATACACAATGCTGATACGACACAAGGAACAGGCAATATTAGGTAATAACCGATTTATCATATACCCATGCCCATAATTTTACTAAAAGTACGAAAAATATCAAAAGTTGAGGCTTTACTTTATTACGCCTTGCACATAAATATCGGAATATTTATGTGAACAGGCTTCATTCATAAAGTATACGACGAATTCAACATCACGCGCGACATCGCTGCAAGTCCTCTGTATCTCAATGAACCCTATGAAGAAAGACACAGGGATTCAAAAATCGTCATACAGGAAGAACCTTGTAAGGCGCAATATGCTATTAGAATTGTAACCGATCAAAAACTGTAGTCAGCTTTAAATCTATCCTGATTTCGAACGCGCTCGATTGTCGTACGGCACGGAGCTCGCGCGGAGAGGGGCCGCCATTTTGTTTGTTTGCCGTGAGAACTGCCATATCAACAGTCGTCGCGGGCACGACATCCCTTTCACGCCACGCGCTCACTACCTATTCGGCGATCGGGGGTAGACCATGTACAGTGCCGGCGCCGTGCGAACGGCAGAATTTTTGCTAGAGCTTGGCCAAAAAATACGAGAACTTTAACAGTAAAACCATGGGAAAACATTACAAGACTCAACATTTTATTTTTGTATTTGGCGACCAGAAATACCCGTGTTCCTTGAAGCCCTTCATTATTTTACGACGGCTACATCGCTTCGCAGGCCAGGAGCGGCAGCCATTTTGTTTGTTTACGTTATTTACCAACAAATTGCTAATCTAGTACGGGAGAACTCCAAAACCGATGACATTTATCGTGCATACCTCGACGTTTATCGAAAATATCACGGCTGATATTTTACGGTGAACGTCACTAGGATGAAGCAATATGGGCATGGGTATATGATACAATGGAAATAACAGACTCCGCCCTGACCATTGACCATTATTTATGGGCGGCAAGCCTCGACCCTTAATATTTGGCTTTCCTCTCGCCCTTGCCCATAATCAACGTTAATAATTAGTGCGTCACCCATTATCTCTACATTATCTCAAAATTTGATGACTGAACTTTGTAACACATGGGTATCATACAAGCGATGTTGAATCAAGAACACATTCCTAACAAAAATATATTCACAAATTGTCGTAGGCATTTTCCTATAAGGAAAGTCTCATCTCTAATCAATCTGTCTTGCATTATTTCAATGCACAATCTTTGTTTACAGTCGTAAATGGTAACTTTTGTACACAATAGCTTAAGAATAAATGTTCAATTATTTACGAAAAAAAATATGTGACTAATGACTGCCTGTACTGAGCTGTTGTTTTTACATGAACATACCCGGATTATCTGCCATATATCTGATGACGACATATCCACCGACGGGTACTATGACTGTATCTTTCATTGGAGGGTTTACAAGATTCAAACCAGGGATATTATCTCCTCCCCAGCTGGTGTTACGCCATTTACCAGAGTTACAACGTTCATCCTCTCCACAGTCGATATCTTGATTGTCGCCAGTATATAACCCATTGGCATCATATTGGGCGTAACCGGTCTTTAAGACGTAAAAGTGATGGCCATGCAGATGTACAGGGTGAGGCGTGCCTTTTATTCCTTCGCCTGAAAGTAAGAGAAATATATACGGGCATGGATATGCCATAAATAATTCGATGTGAAAACAAAGTGCCTACAAGTTTCAGCTCTTCATGGATTTCATAATAATAAAAAACACTTGAGACGATGCGTTCATTTGCGCATTGTTAAAAGTCTGAAAAGTGACGACCGAAGGAAACGTGCCGTAGTGACTCCCTCCTGAAGGTTTACATACCTGGGTATTGTACCATGTTGTACAGGGTGATCTGAACCACTTTGCCAGTCTTGATTTCAATGAAATGAGTACAACTACAGTGTCGTTCTGAGCACTCAGTCTCGTTACACATCGTCATGTAGTCATCATATTTTCCACCAGGAAGCGTCTTTTGAAAGAATAGAAATGGAATTACTGTTGACGTGTTTTGTTTCACAAAGAGTGGATTGTCTTTCACTAATATAAATTTTTACAAATTGAACGCAGTTGCAAGTACTCCAAAGAATTACACGACATCAGTAATTGTGTTTTGTATACTTTCGGTAGATACTGACCAATCTATGTTTGGTGTAAAAATATCAACATCATAATACAAGGTCTTTTCGAAGAAGGCCCTTCTAAATTTGGTAATAAGTCTGCATAATGACATGCTAATAAACCTTCCATACATCGATGAGACATCTTTACATGTTGGCTACAAAGCACAAGTGTTTAGCAAGGCGATTCGATTAATACAGAAATTATATCCTACTGCACTGTACATTGTTTAACAAGAACTAAAAACAAAAGAAATGCGAAAGCGCGCACCATGGGTGGCGTTGATGGTGGGATGAAACGTCTGCCGTTGACAGAAGACCGTCTTGAAATGGTCCCCGCAAAGTGAAAGTTAATGAAGATTTCTTCGGCATTTCTGTCGTTTACGTTTGGGATTGATGGAGGCGGGGGTTGACCAGCTACTGCTTTAAGATTTGAGATTGGTATACAGTCTATATATTTGTCCGGTGGAAAGTACCTGGAAAAGATTAAACGAGTACAAATCAAGTTGAGGAAGCATGCCGCAATACACAAAGCGACAGAGTCGACTCAGATGTACCATGCCAACGATGACAATTGAATTCTGTGCATCTCTCTATGATTACATAACTCTGGGTGGCCAACATTTCATTGGCGGAATTTTCCTCCTTTACAAACGTTAAACATTAAATATTGAGTGTATTACTGTTGATAGATGTTAAACAACTGGGCATTTTTTCCGGTATTTTCCTGTGAGATCAATTTCGATCTTTGCAATGCCAATATATGACAATAATAATATATGACAATTTAGCGGTGTTGGTGGTGACCTCAGGACACACTGTCAATGCTTCTGAATCTTTAGTCTCCAGTAACAAATACCATAGAATCAAGCGTTTCTCTCTTTGTGCCATATTTTAGCTGTTGATAGCTATGTGCTCTTATTCTTACATTAATTATTAACCCCTGTTCCTTTGTGCTCACACAGGAGGAATGTCGCACTTTTGTTGTTTGTCTTTCTTTTTTGTATTTGAAGAAGTCGCATTGGTAACAGTACAGAATGGCTACACTGCATATCAAAAAGAAGTAAAGGTATATAGTTCTTACAGTGAATTTCAAAATAGCTTGGAATTACAACGTTCTTGGGGGATGAGAAAAACGCTTCTGTCGATAGGAAATGACACCACCTGCATGCACTATAAATGTTCTCATTCGATAAATTTTGCAACAATTTAACCAAAAGCGACTTTCACTGTACCACAGTCAACATCATAAGTGTTGCCGCGCACAGTACGCAATATTACCCATAGTGCAATACGATTTGTATGCACGGAGATCAGATTGCACAGTGCGTTGTCGCCATATTGCACGACGCATAAACCACATGTGAACAGTAGCAACGCGATCAGAGTGTACGTCCAGTCTCGTCACCGCGATTGCGGTCGCCTCGAAAATATTTACATTGTAAGTGGAAACTTTGCCTTGTACATGCGTGCATGTATTTATCACCGGCCAGGAACATGTACGACACGGTTTTGTGGTTTTTCAACAGATGTTGAAAGATGGAACGGGACCGATAGAACTTGTTTGCACAATCAGTGAATCGCCGTTATTTCTGATACCTGTTCGCAAAGACAGAAACACATTTTGAAAACAAGCTGCACTGAGTTGATGCGGCACCCCTTCAAATTCAGCAAATCTGTTGACACCGACTGTGAGCATATAAATAACCGGTCGCAATTTTCAATTGAAGCGATCGTGAAGTTCTGTATGAAATACCCCTATCAGCTGGCGTTTGTTGTTATTGTTATACGACCGGCCAACACAGTATCGGCAACCACGAAACAGCCTATGTCGACAGTTTGCAAAACTACGTACCTGCCTGTTCTACTCTGGCCCTGGTAGTTCACGGATCAAGCAAAAATAAACATTTAATCAAACTTCGTGCGATCGAAAAATCGAACAGGTGTACCAAAGACTTGTACATCATGTACATGAGCACATACACATTATAGTCACCGGCGTATGACGGTGCTTGTGGTACGGTATGGTAACGTAGGATTTTAGTAGCGACACAAGTGAGCGCAAACATGAGTACAGTGCATGTGCTTACAAAAGCCAAATTTGTAACATGGCGAAATACATTTTTCATTCCGATGTGACTGTCTTTTTGCAAACTCTATCTCCTCCCTCGATTTCGGGGTCAACATAGGCATGCAGTATATCGTTGGAATCGTATTTAGTCGTACAATGATGATATGGTCTTAATTTTTCAAAATCAACATTTCTCATCAAGAAACAGGCTAAGTATCATCAAAAATCTAATTTTTCACCAAATATTTGCGATGAAATTTTTAAAAATCGGTCAAACAAAAAACTGAGACCATACGTTTACGCGGAGCAAGCATAGCAATGGCTTCCGTACTCTTCCAGGCATTGTCGATCAAAAACCAGAGAGAAGATAGCAAAAAATGTCCCAAAAAAGGTCAAAAAATAGAACCTCAACTTCAATTTTTGAATAATATGAATCTTCGGATAGAATCATGCTATAAAGATCCGGAAAAAAACCTAAAAATGTACGCTTTCCGAACTATCCCATAGAAGTAACTGCGAACGAGGATAACAAACACGTATACGCCTATGACCTCAATTTTCAGCTCGTGGCTATTTTTGGACACAGCATTAGTCATATATGTAATGGCGCCCTCGGTGGCAGGATGGTGATCTCCGAGCATACAAGTCGTGTTGCATCATGGGATTAAATACGTACTGTGCCGCGCTCCAATTCTAAAACTCACCCACACACTGACTGTTTGTTTCTCGGTACAGTGCACTGTACCGAGAAACAAACAGTCAGTGTGTGGGTGAGTTTTAGAATTGGAGTGTATGGGTCTGTACAACGGTTTGTATTTCTACACTGAACGGTTTTTGTAAGTGGAAACAGTGGACGTCGTATTGGGTTCAATTGTTGCAAAATCTATCAAATGAGAACGTTTGCAATGAATGCAGTTGGCGTTATTTTTTATCGCCTGAAACGTTTTTTTCTAATCACCCTAGCACGTTGTAATTCCAAGCTATTTTGAAATTCACTGTATTATTATCATGAACCGTTGGCAATAATTCAGTTCATTTTGAACGATGTGTCTTTAACTTGTCCTTTAGTCCAGAGCAATTTCGTACTCACAATGACAATTTTAATCAACTTGTACCAAATACAGAGAAAACAGGTTCGAATTCACAACTTACGTACCCAATCACCAATGACACCTAGCGAAGAAAGCCACAGACAAAACGCTCGGCTAAATCCCCAATCTAAAAAGATTGGTCCAATAATCGAGCTAAAGTTGTTACAATTCGGACTGCTCCCTCTCCACACGCCAGAGAGTTCGTGAAGCACTCACGCTCGCACACGCATTATCATACATCGCAAACAAACTTTATCGAATCGAAGCAATGAATGCATCGCTTAACTGGGCGGAAGACAGCCTCGGGAACAATTCTGTCCACCAGCAGAACTATCAACCCAGGGTAGAGAATACGATGGTTTCAATCGGGTTCGAACTCACATCGTACGCTACCCAATCACCTAGCGAAGAAAGCCGCAGACAAAACCGCTCGGCCAAATCCCCAATCTAAAAAGATTGGTTCAATAACCGGGCAAACAAAACATTTTGTTGGTTATTCATGGCATTTTGTTGGTTATTCATGGCATTCATATCAATACATATCGCGCAAATTTTTGTTTCATCCTTCTCTTTGTTGATTTTAAGTGTAAAGTGCATTGAGATTATTTTTAATGTAATGCGCTATATAAGAAATAAAGATTAAGATTAAGATTAAGAGGTAAAGTTGTTACAATTCTGACTGCGCCCTCTTCACACTCTAGCGCTCGCACAAACACTATCATACATCGCACATAAACTTTATCGAAGCGAAGCAAGAGAAAATGATGGTTCCTGTTATTAATTTTCATTAATCATATTTTTTTTCTTTTTAATGTGTATTTCATTGCCCTGCAATGAACTGCTCGTACACTGTATGGAATACCATGAGAATTTTGAATTTTTGACGTTCAAGTCCAACGAGGTCGTTGAACATTCTATTTAGAATTTCATCACGAGAATAACCAACATGAAGGCATTATTTTGGAGATTGTTTATTGCAAAGACACTGATTTGTTAAATCAAGCGCGCGAGAATTTTGGTTTCTCGCAATCAGCTAGCGAAAACTGTGTTTTCTCGCTCTGTATCTGCGAGAAATTGAATTCTCGCAATCAACCAGCAAGAAATTAGTGGCAGATTGATTGCGAGAATTCAATATCTCGCAGATGCAGAGCGAGAAAACACAGTTCTTGCTGATTGACTGCGAGAAAGCAAAATTCTCGCAAATAAATGCGAGATTGTATGTGTTCTCGCATACTTCTCGCTAAAAAGCGAGAAAGTGTACATATCGCGCAAATTTCTGTACCAGTGTTTTGTTTCCTTCGAGATCTGATGAAAGGTTAAACAAAACATTTTGTTGGTTATTCATGGCATTCAGCATTGGCTGTGTACCTCGCAATCGTGTTTACTGTATATATTGATGCCTTCAGTAAAAAACACTGTCCCGTGGAACGGAAATATACCTAGGTAATTTTCATGAGATGCGTAACATGAAATGCTGTAAATGTTGGGTTCACAAAGCTGATTTCTTACCTGAAGGGGCAATTCACAGCAACACAATGGCTAGTTTGAGTACATTGAGTTGGCGTGGTCGTCGGCCAGCTTCCCGCAGGTGCTGCTTCATAGTGTAAGATAGCTTCTACATGTCCTGGATATACAGTATTCTAAATATGTGCAAAGAACAAAACTTCCAAAGTTAACGAAACGCGATTTACTTAGCCTAGTCAGTTCCAAAAATAATTAGAAAGTAATCCTTTTGTTCAATTCAAATGCCTATACTTTGTTTTGTTTCAGTTAACGGCTGTAACTTTATAAAATGTCCGTGCAGTTACCATGTCTCTAAGGAAAAGTAAACGTTTCTAGGTACACACCTAGGACCTGAGATGTAAGCGTAATCGTGATAGTAAAAATCCTGTGATGTAGTTTTTAAGTCTAAAAAAACGTTGGCCTCCGCGACTTCATTAAAACCCACCTTGAGTAAAGGTTGAAGGTCTTAAAATTACAAGAATGTTGTAAAACAGAATCGAATAGAAAACCAGGTTGCCCTTACGTTAGCTATTACTTACTACGCATCCCTATTATGTTTTGCTTTGGAAATGAAATGTATTTTTTGTCTGAATCAAGCACATTATATATAACCATACCCTGTCCATTGAGTTTTAATTGGTCGAGCTGAACCACAAGACTGCCCACAAATACACAGTAATGGTTTGCTTTCATGCCCGTGAATATGAATAATATCGGTAACATAGTAACTTTACAGCTAAAACGAAAATTGTGATTTGTACAAAGATCATAATCAACCACAAAATAAAATGGAGCATTTGTGGGCCAAGTTTAGACGCTTTTTTTCAAAAACATCTCCGGATTTGCAAAATTTTTTGCAGGTTCACTTACAGGTTCGGGGGCCCCGCTGTCGTTCGCACGGGAAATTTTCGTAAATTTTGACGGTTTTTTCAGGGTTCGTTGTCAATACAATGGAAATAACAGGCTGCGCGCTGACCATTAACGTTTATTTATGGGCAAGGGCGAGAGGAAAGCCAAGCCTCGCCCGTTAATTTGACTTTCCTCTCGCCCTTGTCAGTAATAAACGTTAATGGTCAGCGCGTTGCCCGTTATTTCTATATTAACATGCTTAGTGATCAACTGTCAACACTGCCTATATATGTCTAGTGTTTTAATATTATCATTGCGTTTTACATGTCGAGTTAATAAATTGAGTTTCATCACGTATTGGGAAGGCGGCTACGAAACAATACATTCAAAGAAAAAACAATTGAAAAGTCATGTACTTACACTTTTGATGTCAGTTGTTTCAAGGGTTGTGGCACGAATCCAGAAGTTGTTGGGAAATTCATTGGTCTCGATGTAGAAATCAAATCTTTCACCGGAGTTTATTATGACCTCATCCGCAATAACTGTCCGGACCCTGTTACCATCAACAGCGATAACATGTAGTTTGTGATTGTCGATAGACACTCTAAGGGCGTAGATCATGGCAGCGTTGATGACACGGAAACGATATGATAATGGACGTTTGACGGTGAATATTTCCATCGGAAGTAGCTCATTTTCAACAACTTCTCTTCCATATTGATCGTATCGATAAAGTAAACCTAAGTAGGAAATATGAACAGTACAGAGTAAAATAATTAAAACTCCGAGGAGGAACACAACGTTTATGCACCAAAGTGAACGATATCATAATGGCCGTTTGGCGGTAAATTTCTCCATGGGTATCAGATTATTATCAATGACGTTTCGTTTTAGACTTCTCTCATATGGATAAATAAACCTAAGTAAGAAAGTTTCAATAACGCAAATACCAAATTATTTACATACCGAGCATGGAAGTTTTAGTACAACTTTAAAAAACTGGCGTCGTTGAAGAGTTCTCGTTTCGATTTGTACCTAGAAGCAGCTTGAATGTCGAATGGCTATACACCACTTTTGGAAGAATATGAACCCACTTTGCAAGAACCTGATGTTTGTCAGATCAAAATGAAGTTTGTATTTAAATTTATCAATCTCAACGATCACTGTTACCATGACTATCAAAATTATTTTAAGCGATAACAATAAAAAAACCCCGCATCGAAAAGAGAATTAGTTATCATAACAAACTCAAATGACATTGACTAAGTGTTTACACAATATCATTTCAATATTACCTTTGCCATTTATTAATCCGGACCTAAAAGGGGTAACTCCAATTTCGGTACCGTCAGATTGCTTGGTTTGATAAAAACATGATGGTGCAGTTACATTGTAACCAGGATGAAATCTGCATTAAAAATTGAGAATGATTAAATTGAAAAATGGCAAATGTTTAAAGTCTCTTTCTCAGTGTGTAGACAGACAGGCAGATAGAAATGTAGACAGGGGGTGACAGGCAAATATATAATCAATTAGATCACGGTCATAGAAATTTAAAAATGTATCAGGTAATTTTTCTTATTTTCGGCAATGATTGCGAGCTGTGAATCAGCGTTTGAATTGTCTTCTGTTTTTATGGGTCTCACAAAAGCATGAGGCTATAAAAATTCACTTTTGGTTGCCTATTGGGAAAGTGGTGGTTACATAACCTGACACCTGGCAACTTGTCCACAGAGTTGGCGCTCTGTTATTTTCCATAAATTCTCAAGTTCTCGTTGAAAATTCCCCTCTATTTTCTGATACGGCACTTTGTAAGTTGGTGGAGCACGGATATCAGAAAATGGGGATCGATTTGGAAACATTCAGACGTAAAATTAGCTGTTTTGCTGGAGGCAACCCGTTACGACAGAAGAAACCACCAAAGATGGCGGTGGGGGTGCATACGTTGGCGTCGTGTGGCGGCACTGGTTATAAAGGTGTGTCTCTTTGCGTTACTTGTATCTGCCAGTAGAACGTAATCCTGGTCCCTCAAAAACGAGACATGCAGAAGAAGCTACAAAGGAAGATACAGCGGTTTTGAAATCATGTGTTAAATCAGGATCAAGAAGATCAGATTACTTTGAATGTCCCCATTGGAATCAGACAGGGCTGTATGTTGAGTCCAATTTTGTTTACATTTTTCATTGAAGAGTTTAATGTTATGCTTGTTAACTCAGGTAATATAGAAATTCAACTGACGCAAGACGTTTATAATTTATTTGCTTAATTATATGCTGATGATATCGCCATTTTTGCTGACACAATTGTGAATTTATAGCGGTTATTAGATATTTTTCATCTGTTTTGTAAAAAAAGGTCGATGAAAGTTAATATTCAGAAAACCAGAGTTATGGTGTTTCGTAAAGGTGGCCATCGTGCCCGCCTAGAGAAATGGTTTCTGAACGGTCATTCTATTGAAGTAGTAAGTTATTACAAATATTTGGGGCTATTACTTTCATCCAGAAATACTTGGAGGAAAGCCGTGGCTACACTAGCTCACCAAGCAAACTAGGCATCAATTTGACTGTCTTGTAAAGTGCCTGTAATGGGTTTTCATTTCAAATACACCTTAAGTTGTTTGACTCGAAGGGGCACCAGTATTTTGTAAAAAAACGCAAAAAAATTAACGGAAGTGGTGTAGAGCTTTTCTAGGGTTGCCATCCAGTGCAGTAAGCGAGGTAGTAATCGGAGAATGTGGCCGTTTCCATTTTTTGTTTCTAGCCTTCAACGTTGTATAAAACATTGGTTAAAGTTAATTGAGTTACCCGCAAAGAGATTGCCTAGTCAAGCTTATGCAATGCCACGAAATTTAGATTAACTTGGCGGGCAAACTTGAGCGACGTAAAACACATTCTCTATTCGTATGGGTTTGGTATGTTTAGCTAACACAAGAAGTTGGGGACAAAGATTTTTTCTTCAACAATTTATGTTCAGGATCTGTGATGTAGTCAAAAAACAGCGGTGGGATAATCTTTCAAAAAAGTCAAAAATGCGTACATATGTGTATTTTAAAAGTGCCTTGGAGCCAGAGAAATATTTATTGATGAAATGTGATTTTAAAGTACGTTAAACCTTTCAATTTTTCGTTGTTCGTACCTTCCTCTAAGCATAGGAGGAGGTAGACGAGATGGTACCGAATGTAAGAGTAGATTTTGTAAAGTTTGTAGAATGAATAGGAGGAAGATAAATTTCATTTTTTTCTTGAATGTCCTGTTTACGCTGAGTTACGCAGTTAATACATTCTTCAAGAATTTTGTTCAGCCAAACGTATGTAAATTTTATCGTCTTTTAAGGAAAAAAGACGAAACTTACCCAGTAATTTATGTTTATATAGTTACAAAGGTTTTCAGTTACGACAGCAATTCGTATGATTTTTGTTTGTTTATTTAAATTTCTCCAACCAATTTCGTTATGCGCTGCAATTTCTTTGCATAGGGGCCGGAGGCCTAGAAATGTAATGATAAAGAACATATGCACTCGCTATTTCTCTTGCATATATGTGGCGAACTGGAACTATGGGAAAGTGATGGCTACCTTTGCATTTCCCACAATATACGATTGTTTATATCTAGAGAGGTGTCTCTCATCCAATCATGGAGAATCATTATGAATTCGTCGTCATGGTATATATCCGTAGTCTCCCTAACCTTAACCTGTCAAGATAAAAATCAACCATCATTATCCTCCTCCTCCTTGTCATTATTATCCCCAGAATCATCATCATCATCGTCGTCGTCGTCGTTGTCATCATCATCATCGTCGTCTTGATTATCATCATCATCATCATCATCATCATCATCATCATCATCTTTTCGTGCAAAGTTACAGTTACATACCTTCATTGCAGATGAGCCTATTTCAAAACAAAAGTTAATTATACCAGCTTCGCACTGACACCTTACTTCTAACAATACCTTTACAGTCTCTTCAGGCGGTAACACAATCAATGCTCCATACAATCCATCCGTTCTCTGTGTTCCGAGATGGGAATGGTACCAATGTGTTCCAGGAGGGGTAGCCAGAAACCTAGAAGGAAAGTCACATACGAGAAACATGCAGGTGTGACCTTTTTGAAAAATGCTTTTTGCTAAAGGACGTACCTTATGTACAAATGCACAGATTCGTTATCTTAACTCAAGTAAAAGTGCATTTTCGTAAAACTAATGTAAGTCCTCTATAACGTCACAAAAAAGTGATGAAATACGAACTTCAAAGAAAAGTGAAGGTTACCTGTAAGTAAATGTTTCGCCAGGGTTTATAGGGCAATGTGACACACCAGCCACTCCATCCATCCAAGGTGTATTACGTTGTAGCATTCCATGCCAGTGAATTGTGATGCCTTCCATTATAAGATCATTGGTCACGTGCACAACCACCTTTGAAAATGAATTACATTACCCTGCACCTTTTAGCTGACAGTGAAATTAGTATCACTTCATTCATATTTTAGTGTCTTAGTCGTTATTTATAATCACATCTATATTATCAAAATGCTTATAATTATATATAATAATTATATATAATCCCATGGTATTTTTCTCTGTTTGACGTCATCGTATACGAGTGTTTTTCGCGGAGCCGTACAACTTCGAACCGAAGGCGAGAAGTTGTGCGGCTCCGCGAAAAACACTCGTATAAGATGACGTCAAAAAGAGAAAAATTCCATGGGATTATATATTTATCACATGAACAGTCTTGTTATTTTTCTTCGATGTTGATGGAGCAAAATTATTGTAACAAATTGCATGATTTTTATCGCGATCTTTTGTTTTATTTTTTGCGTATTACATTCATTTAATGAGAAAAGCGGCCCGTCACCTAAGAGATGTGCAAATGTTTACGGGTATACTTTCATTCATAAATCCAATTAAGCTGAGATTTTGCTACATCGAATGGTATCTCCACTAATGAGACATACCCATTCGGTCACGTGCGCGTGTCAATCATTGTCTCGCGATGGACCGATGATGCCAAGGCAAGTCTGCCATGGGCGGACATAGCTTTCACCGCGCAAGCGACGGATAACCATAGTATTTTGAGCTATTTAGAATATTTACAATAATATTTATGAAGTTAGTGCAACGACACGATCGAAACAGTAGTTATCATTCTTAGAGATGCTGTGACTTTTAAAATATCACAAGGTTACGACCTTGGCGAGCCCGAAAGATTAAGATCGATGACACACAGAGTGTACGCTTGTTGTTGGCACTGCTGTCACCGGTGCACCGGTCTCCGCCAATGGCCATCTCGGTCGTCAACGTTTTCGTCTTACGGACTTTGATGTTTGCTGTGACACATATATCGCCCGTAGGTACATCCCAATTTTGTTACTTGACGGGAACTCTGTTCTGTTGTGAGTGTTGTCCGAGTCAACTTTCGAAATACATCGGATTCTACAGCGCTGCAGGTCGACAGCTTATGTCTTCAATACAGCCTTACGCTTAAGGTTTGATTCCGATCGAGAAAAAACGGAATAATTTGTGTGATGAATCATTGATCATTCGTTTTAATTAATGAGGCGTCTTAAATACTTAAATACAGTAATATTGATTATCAAAAGTGGGGAGGAAATGTTTTTGTCACACAAAATAGTTATCATGTTGTTCACGATAACAAAACGGTAACAGCACTTTAAATTGTTGTGATTGACGGATGCATTTGCGCAATTTTGAACAGTGCAGCAAATTAAGTGAAAAACGAGGTGGACGTATGCTATAGATGGATAATGGAGTTTTATTTCCTGTCATGCATGAAATGGTAGTTGAGGGCCGTCACGTATAAATTTGCTGACGCGGGGTGTTATGCACTTGTCCATCGTTGTATAAAAAAATGTATGTGTTTTCATAAGTTTTTGATCGCGTTGTAGGTAGTGCGCCCTCGACGGACAAAAAAGATAAAAAAGTTAACTCCACGCACCTGTGTACCGTTATTGACAATGATGGGCGGACCAGGCAGCTGGCCGTTGATGACAATAGCTGATCTGTAAGTTCCATCGGCTGTGATCACTTTATCTTTTTCTGCAAGAATTATTTTAAAAGACAATGCGGGCAAATTATGTAGTCCATGAGGCGACGACCTCCCCCCCCCCCCGTGGAGCCTTGACGGCAATATTTGTTTTTGAGCGCTAATTATGTTCGAAGTGAAATGCAGATTGCTTTCCATGTGAGCACTGGGATTTTAGAGATTAATGGCTGTTAAAGTAATTGCATTTGTTGTATAGGGACATGCTTGTTATATATGCCTCCTTACATATCGTACACACACTGAGTTCTGTCAATCGTTAAGAAAGTATGAATTTGAACTTTTAAAAAAGTGGATGACCAAAGCCTGAAATCATTATAACTGCGCGAAGATTAGTTCTAGCTATACTAGTGCTTGTCGGTGCCTATCAACTGCCTCCTTTTGAAAAAAAATGCAAATCCGGTCAAACCCAGCATATTAATGTATTTCATACATTTCGTAAACTTTCGAATTTTTTACAGCCCGGCTGTCATGTGTTAGGAATTGATATAAATTATTTCAAATCAAGCCGACCTGCTTCCAGCTTTATTACCTGGCTGAGTTGCAGCAAAGATCTTAAGATCAAACGATAATTTGTGTTTTGATAAAAGTGGGTGAAGCCACGGCAAGCACGGACAATCTGACGTGTTACATTCTGGGCCAAAGGAAGAAATAGACCGGAGATTATTTGCACAGTAAACTCTGTACACATACACATCCTGGTAACATCAACTGGCGCTTTGTTCTGCAGTCTTAATTATCATTATATGCAAAGTATGTTTTTCAACGGGTTGGTATACGTAGCTAGTGCAACTTCGATTTTAAATTTCTACCAACATGGTACTAGTAATGACCGATCAAACACAAATCGAATTTCTGATAGGAATGGAATTCCTTGTAAAACATGTTAATTATCGATTAACATATGATGCCTTACCAAACGAGTGATTGTTTTTGCTTCTAAGGAGGGTTCAGACGATTTTTTTGAGTAACTTTTTGAAAGTTTGGCAGAAAACACACACCTCCCTAAAACCATTGGTTTTTTCCTGGCCCTTTGCATGAACGTATACACGAATGCAATGAAACGATTCTTTATGAGTAATTATCGTTTTTAAACATACTTTGATTCCAAAAGGGCGTACACACTGAACACTCCCGAACACTATTTGTACCACATATAGTAGACTTCATCAAAAACGACTGAAAGGTTTATACTTTATGGTATATGCCATCGGTACAACTGGCAATTGAAATGACAAAATTACTGCCAAATTATTGCAGTTTGATACAGTATGGCGATTAGGGCGTCACATTAAGAAATTGATTACAACCAGATATGAACTGAACATGTTCACGTGTTTAAGTATATATTGCAGTTGTCTGTAAATTTGAACTTTTCCCACAGGTTTTCACCTTCGTCACTGAAAGTTTTATGATCAACATAAATATGCACCACAGGTTAATTCTAAAGGTCATAAAGTAATCAAATATGTAACTAGTTGACATAAAAATACTAAATTTTCTTGACTGTTGTGATTGTATCACCACTTTATATAGCAAGAGTTGCCTTCAATGTACATAGCAAGTTTTATCAACTTTGATCAAGTCAATCAAAAAGTATCCCTTATTAAGATAAAATATGCAAATTAGTAATTAGCTGAAGTAAAAATGCTAAATGACTTCACCAATGATGTATAGTAGTATCTTAAATGTACATAGCACGTTTTGTCAACTTTGATTTAGCCAATCCAGATATATTTCTGACTAGGAAAATTCGTTGAATATGCAAATTAGTAATTACTATAGATGGCCTACAAAATATGAGGCGACTTTTGGTTAATTTAGTGAATTTGAGTAACCCCTCTGCATCACAGACATTTTGACTGACCCCGCCCCACTTAGAAAAGTTAAATAACAATGCATATTTTGTAAATTTACAAAAATACAGCAATAATAAAGACCTTTTAAAAATCATGATGTACCTAGTTAAATTATCATCGGCTATATCATGAGAAAAAGGTGAAACAAGCAAAATGAAATTGAAAGTCACAACTATATATATATATATATATATATATATATATATATATATATATATATATATATATTTATACCACTCTAGGTCATGTGACCTATTGGTCTTGCAGTGCATTTATTCTCATACGATAATGTAATAATGATAATTTTGGTCATCAGTTGGTAAAAGTCACTCGGCCTTCGGCTTAGTGACTTTTACAAACTCATGACCAAAAGTGTTGTGATAACAACCGTAAACGCACCGTTATTCGTGCGATAACCTATTAATAAAAGCTCACGCGTAACAGGTATACAACCATATATTTTGATGGGTATCATGACAGGATTTGCACTTTGGATATCTGAAAGAGCAGAATTTGAAAGTACAAGAGGGGAAATATGCGAATGGCAGAGGGGAAGTGTAAGAGGAAGGGTGTCCCCTCTCTTGCGTGGATAAATTGATGTGTGAGTTAGTGCAGTATAGTGCAATCAGAGAGGTGTTTTTCAATTTGGTTTTTAACTAGTAAAACTGTTAGAACACCCCAAAGGTAGAGCACGAGAGGGTATGTTCCCCCTGTCGCATCGAAATTGATGTGTGCAATGATGCAATCTGAGAGGTGTTTCAATATACTTTGCATCAAAAATTGAGTACCCCTTTCTTTCTCACCACATTTTGAGCACCCCTTGTAAATTTCAATTTTTGAGTGACCACCCCTCTTATTACTCAGCTAATATTTAACAGCTAATATTTAAATGAGTTACATCCCATAATGCTAAAGACTGCAGTGAATATTATTTTGTTCTCTTATTCTACCTATTTAACACTCACACATTTTAATAAGATGTTGGCAATCGAATCGTGTTACAGTCATATATACACATACACATATACACATACGACTTTCGTAACGCTTATTATGAAATTTGAATGTACTTTACTATTTTAGCCTTGTATGACAACACTTTAAAATTGGATGGTTGTGAGGACGTTTTCGCCAGTTGGTATTTAGGAGGACCGTAATAACATGGAAATAAATGACTGGGTAATGTACATGTCTAATCGCTATTGACACTCGTCTGTGGATTTTAGACGTTTGCGTTGCTTGGCGTCTGTAGTTTTGTCACTTGTTGTCAATGTGCAGGATTGAGTCGTTCGAGGTAAGGAATTTCATCTACTGCCTATCTTTCAAATTTGTTCTCGACTGAATTTCGATGGAAAACTTGCTTGTTGCAATTCCTATCATGGGCGATATCAGTTACAGAGTCAAATATTGGGTTACAGCCCTACATTTGAATAGATCATTTATAAAAAAAATACCCTGCAACGCGAAAAGCATTCAAGAAAACTATCCGCTATTCAAATTGTAATTTATTTTGCGTGATTTACTGTAGCTTATTAATAAACGATGCATTGATGCTCGTGTATAATATATAAAAGCTTTCTTTGACAAAGTTAGGTTGACTCGTACTATTATTATCTAATCAGCTTATATGTATGACTCAATACTTACTAGAAGACATCACGCACCCTAATTTGAATAGACAACTGAAAGTGAAAGTAGTAAAATTCGTCACCTTTGCAGATCGAAAGTGAAAGTACAAATTTCGCTACCTTTGCGTATGTCAAACACTTCCTCGCCTGCCTGTCACTGATATTCTATACCGAACTCATGAGTCGAAAATTGCTTTCATATCTATTAAACGAACTGTTGAACGATCTTTCATTTGTAGGGTTTAACCTAGGTTGTGTAAGTTCATGGTAATGGTAATGTACATTCCGGAAAGACACTAAATCGAGGTCGACTTAAAGTCTCTTTGACACAATTTTGAAATTTATGCGAGCTTTTCAAACTTGAAATTTTGACGGAAATGATGTGATCAGTTTAACGTCTGTTTGAAATGGCAAACGAGTCAGTCTAATAAATTGGTTAAATGGAAACAAGACGGGTCGGTTCAACACAAGTTATTTGTACTTAATTACTGCTGCAACCAAAGAGTGTGAGTGTGTATTTTTCTGCGTGTGACTGTGTATGTGAGTATGTGTTCGTGTATATATATATATACATATATATATATATATATATATATATATATATATATATATACATTTTGTGTATTTTGTATATATATATATATATATATATATATATATATATATATATATATTACATATATATATTACATATATATGTGTGTCTGTGTCTCTGTGTCTGTGTCTGTGTCTGTGTGTGTCTGTGTTTGTGTCTGTGTGTTAGTAAACCATTACAGTTATTGCTACTTCAGCTTACCTGAATCCGACAGTGGGTCTTTCGCACTACATGAATCCCTGGCATCCCTATTTCTCTTGTAAAATGAATTACCATCTCGGAATATAGGCAAACCAGACCCTGTAGTCTCACTGTACGTTACCATGGTGTCTCGATGTTCAACTTTCCATTTGTATTCACAAATAGTTCCTCGGTCATTGCAGTCACCATTTGGCTGTAACAACTGCCCTGCCATCATGAGGACCACGCATGGTGATAATGAGAAGATCAAAACGATCCATGCGGCCATATTCATTCACAAAGTGTAGGACAAGATGCGATTGGACCTCTTCGATGCTTCTAATATCAACCTGATACAAGGCCTCTACCCATAATGCCCCATGATGTTGCTGCCTAGGTAGACACATAATGTGATATCTGCACATTGCTTTCGTACGCAATATTTGTTTGACGAGTAAATATGCCTTAATTTGCATACTCAAGCGAAAGTAGTACAATTTCACGCTTTCTTTAGATATTAACACTAAATGTCTTTGTAATATAATGATCACGATATCAGATTTCGAAATTTCCTTCAAAAACCTCTTCAGACATTGCAGATCGGTAAAATTTCATTTTGACGTATTGAACTAGTCTGTTCGAACTAGTCATTCAGTGGTTAGGAACCTTGCTGCTATTCGACGATGACAATGACGAGAGTCCAACAACGCACAGCAGAGGGAGTGGCGGGGCTGGCTATTTGTACCCGCACTTCAGCAGCCTTGCAACATTGATTAAAGTGGTTTGTAAGATGACCTACTGAAGCGCAATGGCTAAAAAAAAAATTGGTTCGGGTTACCGTCACTACTTTTAACCTATTTTTTTCACGATTTCTCTGTCGATATTGAGCATCTATATTCATGTTCAGAGAAATGTTTGAGCCCGACAATTCTGACGTTATCCTGTTCGCGATGTTCCAATTTGAAAAATAGATACAAGGCAAGCTTAATCGAAACGTGGAAGTTTGAAAAGACCCCATTTTGGCTAAGTTATTAATGGGAAATCTTGATGAACTTTTACGAAGCCCCTTTAGACAATTCAAGTTCGTGCGTGAAATATTACAAATATTACAAATGGGCAATATGGAACTCGCTGTAGAGAAAGTCTTGATCATCGTACTGCCTGTTCACAGTGCATACGACGAGGCAATCATTCAGTCTTAAGGGACCCCGTGTGATTTGTCATCGCTACCCCTTGTGATACGGCGAGAGTGCCACGTAAAATGTTTTACACCCTTGGTGTTTAGTTTTCAATTTTCAAATTTAGTCATTATAAGCTCCTTATTTGATAGTTCTAGGCCATTGGCCCAGCATACTTAACATAGTAAATTGAAATATACAAAAATTGACAGGAAAATTATATTTACAAACACTCAGAATAACTTGTTATCATTTATCTCCTTTCTCACTTTCATAGCGTGAAAATTGAAAGCTGCTAGACGTTGCATTATATTCGAATCATCAGATGTCATCTGAGAAATACATTTTCTTTCTGTTGGTGGACTGAAATAATAACGAGGAATATACTTCATCCTCAGGTTATCAAAAAAGTACAAAGTAAAACAAAATGATATTCATTTTCGACTTCATTTCTATCACATAGCAAACATACTCTTTCATTTGCATCATTTTTCAATTTTCTGCCAGTCTCAATACGTAAAGCTCTATCACATTGATAAATCTGGTGTCAGGTCGAAACCCATGAGGATACACCACGTCAACAATTTACTGTATCTTTGTAATTTGCGATAAGTATGGGAGCAACAAGAAGCTCCCGATTAGAACAGCTTCAAATTGCGTCCGTTTGCGAAGCGAATGGTGCATACAAGAAAAGAGCTAGTAGTCTTTTTCACGAACAACAGATTTTGACAGCTGATCGTCTGCTTCAACGTTACAAGCTATGGAGCGAGAGAGTTACTATAAGAAACCCAATGGGAATATCGGTCAACAGCCGAGACGTCACATGGTCGCTATGGAAACCGACGGTTCTATTCCGGTTGCTCCCTCGGCTTCCACCATCTCGACAAAATGGAATCATTTAAATAATGTTTGTCTGAGACTCCCTAAACCTCAAATAGCTAACAACTACGAAACAAGTTCAGTCACATGAATTTGTATATTTCGATACAGTTATATATGAATTTAACAATACGACACATAAAAATAAAGGCCGTGATTCTTGTTCAAGGGCGTTCACGAGAAGACCCCGTCGACTAGCGTCTATCACGGAAATTTTTAACGTTATTTATTTGCCTACGAACGCTTGTTGCTCTAAATATAAGTAGCCTAAAACTGATAGAGATAGTCCTAAACTATGTTCGTTAGCTTGCTCGGTCTGTAAAAGCAACTGGTCATCGCATCGACATGTTTTCAGAATGTTGTGCTTTGTCCCGCGGTCCTTCTGTCATAACTTTTGATACTAACCCTTCACAAACTGGAAAAACAGTGCTTTGTTATAGCATTGAGGTATATACCACAATGGTAATTTAGAACTGTCGTATTTGTCATGTTTCCCGGTTTGACAAGGCACCCCCGGTCAGTACGGTCATACAACTGCTTTAATTCACCGAAACCTAGAATCATATTTTATACAACGACGCAGTCATGCTCTGCTGCAGAGACAGTAGACGCATGGATACCGCGACATTGCACTTTTTATGTGATGTTGGATATTTTCAGCTACTAGACTATGAAGTATTGAAATTAGCATTGTTAAGTTATATATGTGAAGAGACCAAATTTCCGATATATAGGATATTTACCTGCGATTGGACAAGTCTTTATTATTGTCTATTATTGTAAATAAAATCATACTGATGACGTCGGGCTGAAAAAGATATATGAGGTGATAAGGCAAATATCGAAATTAGAGTTAGACTGACGATCCCCCGTGCTAAGCTAGATTTATGACGAAATATCCCGTATTTATCGAATAATTACCAATGATTTGACAAGTGTAGTATCAATATTATATTCCCCAAATCGCCGATAAATATCGGCATATATCGGCGATTTCACAGAACTGGCGTGCCAAGATGCAAGGCACCCCGGTATTGTAGTGTCGTCTAGTATTCGTATTAGAGTCCCAAAATAGTCGGAAACATCGGATAAGTGACGATTACGCAGACCCAGCATGCCCAGAAACAAGGCACATCGTTGCGGTGTCGTCCCGTTAGGCTAAACGTAAAGTCTGTTATATATATATATATATATATATATATATATATATATATATATATATATATATATATATATATATATATATATATATATATTTCGGATAGTTTTCAATCGGATTCGAACCCACAACATACGGCATCAGTCGCCTAGCTGAAAGGCCACAGACAGAACCAGTCGGCTAAATCTCCACTCCCAAAAAAG
>LD347515.1:228836-262947 GCA_001465055.1 Ptychodera flava
TGTTGTCGACTTTGACAGCTGGCTACAGCTGAAACTAATTAGTGTGAGCAGTTTTATTGCAGTTCACTGCAGTGGCTTCGCGCTCTAATTCTGAAAAGGGTTGTATATATATAGGTGGTGGACCATGGAGGTAGCTTTATAGTCGGACGTGCAAAGTTACGCCTTCATGAGGAAATACTCTGCGCAGTTCACTTTCCCGTCAACGATGACCTTTAATAATTTAGTTTTTTGTTCCACACAGACGATTCTAGCGTTTCAGTGATCACAGTCAAGTCCCGTAGTGTTCTACCTCTCTGAACACAGTTCGAGCATCTGCGCTCAGCTATTTTTGAAAACGAACATTGACCCTTTTCATAAGTCAAGCGCCCTCCTGTGGCCACTGTGAATTTGAAGTCAGAATGAGGCCATTGGGGAAAACCCTGGCTAGGGACTGCAGGGTTTTCCCCAGTGGCCTCGCTTTAACTTCCAATTCACAGTGGCCACAGGAGGGCGCTAGACTTATGAAAATGGTCTATTGGACAGGCAAATTCGGCCTCAGCGGCTCGACAAGATGTTGCACCGATTGGGCTAACCCTGAAATTTTAGTTCCATCTTTTTGACCGATAGACAAAGCAGGAAAAATAAGTAATCCAGTGAAAGCATTTTATTTTACACCCATGCATTTTTCTATGACATTGTCGTTACCTACTATGCAGACTCATAACGCAGCAAACCATCGACCACCAAATTAAACTATATACACAGTAAGAGCATGAATGTACTCTATTTTTGTACATCCATATGGTAGGAGCAAAGTTGTTCGAGAAAAAAGTAATGGACAAAAATACAAGTCGTAGGTTTTCAAAACAATAATGTAATATGTTGTCCCATTTACCTTGGATATTCTTGGAATTATAGTCACCACATAATCTGTACCCTGGGAGTAGACTGGCCCCCAGTAGCCTGACATTTTTCGGCAGCTGAGTTACTGGCTGGCCCACGATCTACGTAGCAGCCTATCATTAGCGCTATGGTCTGTTAATGTTTAATACTTCAATTTATCAAAGTTTTGATACTTATTTGCCCACAGATTTGGAGCAAGTCTACACTGAGAGCTCAAGAGCGCAGAATTGGAGCGCAGATCGAGTGAGCTCAGAATGAGAGCGCAGATCGATAGAGCAGATTGAAATGCGCAAGCGCAGATTTGGGGCGCAGACTACCGATTTCTTACCTCTCACATAACTGTCAAGCCAGAGAAATGGCCACTGCAGGAAAAGATGTTCTAGCATGCTTTGCGTAACTGTGTTCAAGCGAATCCTTTAATCTTGCACATCCGTGGAGCAAGTGATGATGGGTGCATTGTTGCTGCCGATCGTAGTGCTCTTAACATAGTTAGGGAGAACTGCGGCAGGGAACAGCTTAAACATCTTCACTTATTCACTGGGTACAGATCAGTTGTTTGGTGCTGCATTCACAAATAGTAAAAGCTATTCATTGACACGCAAGCCTGACTCCGATCACGGAAATTTCCGACCACGGAAACTATACCTCGACGGTCAATCTTTTCTTGCTACTCGAGCAACCTTCACTGTGTGATAAACGTGTTTTGATTGGATAGGAAGTTGAATTATGCCCATAAAGTGGGTCAATGAGAGGTGCTGCGTAACGAGGAGTTAAAATGTTTATACTGGTATGAAATATCAAGGGGATTTTTTATTTCTGTTTTTAATTACTGTAGGAGAATCATGATATAGTTAGATGATCCTTTTACATGTTATTTTATATCAAGCTAACCTAAATTATTCCAAATCTCTAAAACTATAAGAAGGTACTCAATATCCACTAAATGTTATTGTATCAAATAAATCAAGGCACAGCAATGATTCCTTTTTAGTAATTCACTTTACCAAATAAATCCCCAGAACTTGTACAATATATTTTGAGTAAAGTATGCCTGATACTATACTATGTTTTTTGTTTTATTTTCAAATGGAAATGACCGCTACTGATAGCAGATTGTTGATCTACCCAGAGAGTGTAAGGCAATAGAAGGATGTAGACTTGAAGAGTTTACCAGATATTTAACTTCCATGTGCGATTGTGCACTTACTCAGTAATTTATGGTCAATATGAATGGTCAACAATTATAAATTCTTAGATGGTTGGAAGCTCCGTATATAGTGATGGTCATGTTAACGAAGTTGCTTGCTTTTCTTATTATCGTCTGTTCATTTAAGAAGCAGGCATACTTATTCCTACCTGGCATTTCAAAAAATGATGCCTTATTCTAGATACAGCTGTACAAACATGACAACCATTTCTTGTATGGCAGAGGAGTGTGTGTGTCAAGGAAACAGAGCAACGTGCAGTTTACAAGATATGGTTAATTTTAGATGAAAATAACATTATGCCATTATCTTAGAGTGCCCTGTTTAAAGGTATACTGTCACCTGTTCAAATTGTGGTACAGTTACCATGGAAAGAGAAAATCTAACCAATCACAAATTTTAAGCATGTGGTCGCTTTTTTAAAACAGCGCCCTCATATTGGCATTTTGAATACCAAGGAACGCCTCTTTGACCATGTATGGGCATATTTAGATTACAGGTGACTGTATACCTTTAAGTCAAACTAAATTTTCTGATTCTAGAATAATGCAAATTATGTAAGCTATATTAAATCACCAACCACATTTGTTTGGCTTAAATGTATGCGTATATAAATTTTGAATTCCTGAGCGAGATAAAACGAGAGAAGCCAGCTCGTTTAAAAAACTCCCATTCTGAGCTCATTATTCACAAATGTTAATTTTTTGCTGTTCTTAAATCAGGCCGAATGTTTGTACACGTGGATAAGGCATGAAAAGTCTAAAATAAGTAGTTTTACTAACATAATTACTATCAATAATGAAATAGTAATCCGTTTTGGTATTGCATCAGGGTTGAGCTGTCTTTCTGCTAAGCGATACTTGATAAATCACTAAACATATATGAACTATAATTGACATAGTAGTCTACAGTATATCCAATTAGGTAGAATAATTTATGATACAATAAAATATGTCTTTCATTGTTCATTCCTAGTCTACCCGTGTTTGTAATTACCATAAAATATATATAATTAAGTAAATTAAATTTCTTTACACAGGGATGATCAAGCATGTAAGCATGTAACAGCTTTGTTGTTTGGCTTATGGTCACTTACCGACCGACACCAGGATCGACAGTAATGTCCTCATACTTCACTAATTTGCGCCAAATCATCAATAACAATGCCAGCACCGCGCTCACACTGTAAACGATGTACAATTATGATGGCTGACAATTCTGGTCCGGACCAAAATTCAATAGCCAACGATTACGTCGTTAGCAATAAACACCAGATCAGTTCATGTTTGTACACGAGTTACACATCGCATCGTCAAACACGCTAGCATTGGTAGAATAAAAGTGCAACAGTAGGACAGGGAAACTGTGGGTTTTTTTCGAGAGTACAAGGTATTTATTCCACATTAACGAGCAAATACTTTGACCAAAAATTGTATCTTAAGTATATCGTCTATTTGTACAGGACTACAACATTCTTGCTTCAAAGGATGCATCAGGTAGCTCATTGAAATCATTTCACATGAAACAACAGAAGGATCTTTTAACAATATTTGTCTGGTCATGTAAACTAGCTCATTTAAGCACATATTCAACGATGTCATATCATAACACTCATTATAGTTTCATAGAACCTTTTATAGTGGTAATACTTGCTGATAAATATTGTAATTTGTAATACAATGGAACGTTTGGCCAAATCTGTCATGTTAATCTTTAAACGGGAAATTACCGTACCGTGGGCGCACAGTAAGGTGATTATTGATGACTGAGCCATTTGCATCCTCTGGGCAGGAGTTTTTAATTCTCATGTAAATGATGGGTTATCAAGGGGTAAACACTATCTGTTACACCCTAGGGAGATTTGTACCATTCAATTATCACCGGTCTGAATATCAAAATCGCGGTTTTCGCTGAACACGATCACATTCCGTGGCTGCGAGAACAATCAATTCCCTCCATCATCGAGTCTCAGTGAAAACACCGAGTGGAAATATAGCTTTTTATAATAGTACAGGGTGATGACAGTTATAGACTAAGGTGGTTACAAGTTTTATGTGTGCAAGAAATTTTATTTTGGAATTTCACCGAAATATTGATTCACTATACATGGTAGGCTACGAGGAAACTATGAATATTTTTTTTCAAATACAAAACTCGGTAAATCTGTGTATTTATGTATGCTTGATTATTGATATTAATGCACTTGATTAGTCTAGGGTTGTTAAAAGTCCGTTTGTGTGCAAGAAATTTGATTTGGAATTTCACCGAAATGTTGATTCACTACACTAGGTATACTACGAGGAAAGTATGAGTTATTTTTTTTAAGTACAAAACTCGGTAAATCTGTGTATTTATTTAAGCTTGATTATTGATATTAATGTACTTGATTAGACTAGGGTGGTTACAAGTCTATATGTGATCAAGAAATTAGATTTTGGAATTTCACCGAAATGTTGATTCACTGTGTATGGTAGTCTATGAGAGAACTATGAACAACATTTTTCCAAATATATATCTAACAGTTTCTGTGCATTTCAAGTGACCCTCCCCCATTTTCCCTAGCCCACCTCCTGTAATTAATGCTCCTTGACAAAAATTCAGAGCTACTCCATGGCCTTTCAACATTGTGAAAACGGAAAAAAATCAGATGCGTATTGCACTCCATCTGTCGGCAATCGCTTCAGGTTAAATATTTGTCACGAATCGACTGGCTGTGAACATGATCGACGCAAACAAACAATCAAAATGGCTATTATGTTGCGAGGAATGTCAAGATGTACTGATTGCTAGCTAATGTTCTGAACTATACGCGAACTTTTGGTAAAACGAAATGCAGCACGGCTCTGAAATAGACATATTCCAATAGGATTTTCTCGGGCAGTACCGGATACTCAATCGATGATACGATCACTGCCTGACTTCCTTTGATCCGTCGAAGTCGACAGGGCCGGGGTAAAGCTTACGCGTGCTTCCGCTGACATAGCGTGCGTAATTTTCATAATTTGTTACGACTATAAAATCCTGTGCCTACGCAAAGAAGAATGACTTGGTTGGACCTTTTCTGGCTGATACCTCTGTCCGCTATGTTTGCCGCGACCAGCTTGGGTAAACATCATTGACCGTATGATAAACTTGAATAATCGTGATGGGCACTTTCGTGACATATGCAAGTAGGGGTCAAATTGTCGTACAGGAAACACATTTTGAAACATATGCGTTCTCCAGCGAAAAGAAACGGAACGTTTTTTCAGTTAACTTTTGACTCAAGTTTGGTGTCTCTATATTCACAGACATCATATGCAAGATTCAATGACAGTGAAAGCGTGAAACATGACACAATTCTGGGATTCTGGGATCAAGCATGGCACCACCGATCAAAAGCGTGGCTTTTGTACATTTGCATAGATATACGATAACCGGCTTTTATAGCGGAAGTTCCTGTTTAAGTGCGAAATATTGTCACTTGAGATGAATTAATATCAAAGTGACATCAATGCAGTTTCAGTTCATGGCATTTCCTTGTTATTATGTCAAATTTGTGCCATTGAAATTGTAAAGTTCAGCGACTACAAGCATTAACCAAAGCTTCTGTAAGCTTATAGATAGATAATGTAAATTGCCTTTTTAGAAGTATCATAGGTCTTGACGGCTTCCTGCGTGAAGACACGACTTCGGGAACACTTTTGACAGACGAAGAGAGCTTAGTTTTGGTTTTACGTAGAACAATCACGACTTCTTGCTTTTACTGGACGAGTAGCCATCGATCCTATACACAGATGAAAACCAACTAATATTCGACAATGATAGGATTTCGATATTTTTCATCGTGAATTCCGAATAAAAAACTCAGCCATAAACTAAAAATTGTTGAATTCGCTATGATTCACACCTTGAGTAGAATGTGCAAAGTTAATAAAACGTTATTAGGTCGACGACGAGTAAAGAAGCGATTGGTTGTTAAGTCTCCCTGTCGATATTAACAATTATACACGAAATTCTAAATGTTGGTTATGATTCCAAAAGAGACGGAAAGCATGACAATTAAGATTGCCAATCCGGCTTGAGTCTTCACGCTTTCAGAAACTGAAATATAAATAACATGAAAGTAGATTAGTGATATTTTCAAATGTTAAAGTTTCGAATGAACTGTTGGTAGAACAAACGAGATGTCACATTTTTATAATATCTTTCCAATGTTTAATATGTTTTCATTAATGGGCTTACATCCCAATTTACAGTGTACCAGTATTACTGATCTTAATGAAATTTAGTTTTCAAGCAAATGCAGAATATTACAAATGGCCAGAGAAAACACTTTTTTTAATTTCGTGTATTTTCCGACATTTCAAAAAGGTTTTTAAGGCACTATTGCAGAATATTTCCGCAGATTGTTGACAATTTATATTGAGTATTTATAAAATGCATCCATGCTGTTTACCATTAGAGCAACAATAAAGAAAGATAAGATGAATTACCAAAATGGAGCAAAGGTCTTTTGATACGCTAGTTTCTGGTCAGTATTTATTCTCCTATTTTTAAGATTTTATCAGCCGAGTCAAATATCGATGTCCCTGGAATGACCTAACCGCAGACAAGAGCATTGGTATGGGATTACATTTATCGGTATCTTAACGGCTTAGTATATAGTCTGCAATGATAATTTGTCCTTTTTCAAAAATGGAAAATTTGTGATTTGCGGGGCTACAATTCGCCTGACATTACATCATGTTTTCAAGAAATTATCCCTCCCCAAATTTTAAACACTATGATATCTAATAAAAGACGCAAATAATATCCAGACATACTATTGTAGAACTCTTCCGCTGACCAGGTGAAGTGACCACATGTTCTGAAATTCTTCGGCGGCTTCTTCATCTCGCTCTCGTCACCTTCTTTGATCATCAGGGCCATTCCTTCAACTTGGTGTATTTCGATGTGACAGTGTACGAACCACCAGCCTAATAAACAAACATGTAATGGCGAGGATTAGAACATCATGCAAAGTGGTGTTTGCTTCCGCAAACTGAAACTTTCCAAAGCCAGAATTCGATAATGATCGCCACTCAACATAAAAACACATGCTGTCGTATACGAGGACAAGGAATTTTTACCTGCTCTTATAAAGTGACTATTGCAATGTTCGGCTTCAGCGAATTTGTCAGTGGAAGCATATGGTAATATGACTTTCTTCACAGCAAATATATTTAGAGGACCACTAGCTGTATTTCTGATCAAATGTTTGTGCTACTCCCAAAAGCACATCGAAACGCCTACTTTAAGCTTATGAATACATAATTATTCTTGTAAAATACACCTTATTGTCTACATTTGTAATGTATTCAGCACCAGAATTAACTTGTCAACAAGAACAATATATGCAGTCTACAAAGGTCGAATCATCAAGTTAGACGTTGTGTATGCAAACATGGTCTATGCAGAAGAACAAGAAACTGCTGTTTGCATTCAGTGAAACAATCATCAAGGGTTACAGTTACTGTCCCCTTCAAAGGTGGAACATGTAAAGTTTACAAAGCATTGTGTCCCATTGTGATGACCGAACTTTGTAACAGTTGGGTATCGTACATGCGAACTTAAATCAGAACGCGTTCCGAACAGAAATTACAAATTGTAGCGTAGGGAAAGTCTCATCTGCCATCAAATGGCCTTGCATAATTTCAGTGAACAATCTTTGTTTACTGTTGAAAATGGTAACTGTTGTATAAAACAAGAATAAATGTTGAATTCTTTAAAAAATACTATGTGACTTATGATTGCCTGTTCTAAGCTGTTGAATTTACATGAACATACCCGGATTATCTGCTACATATCTGATGACAACATATCCACCAACGGGTACTATGACTGTATCTTTCATTGGAGGGTTTACAAGATTCAAACCAGGGATATTGTCTCCTCCCCAGCTGGTGTTACGCCATTTACCAGAGTTACAACGTTCATCCTCTCCACAGTCTCCACAGTCAATATCTTGGTTGTCGCCAGCGTACAACCCGTTGGCATAATATTGGGCGTAACCGATCTTTAAGACATAGAAGTGATGGCCATGGATATGTACAGGGTGAGGCGTTCCTCTTATTCCTTCGCCTGAAAGAGACACAAATGCACACTGATCTGACATGAAAAGTTACACATGAAAGATTACAGCTCCTCGTGACAGTTGCATCCCTTTCATGGACTTCATTTGAAGAAAAGGGTCTCGTATCCTGCATAGTTTGATCCTTGTTTTATGGTAATTATCTATTATGACGATGCGATCCATTTGCATTATTGATAACATGGAAAGTGAAGAAAGTATAGAGAACCAAACGTAGGACTATTAGTGACTACCTTCTGCACGTTTACATACCTGGGTATTGTACCATGTTGTAAAGGACGATCTGAACCACTTTTCCCGTCTTGATTTCAATAAAGTGAGTACAACTACAGTGTCGTTCTGAGCACTCAGTCTCGTTACACACCGTCATGTAGTCCTCATATTTTCCACCAGGCAGTGTCTTTTGAAAGAATAGAAATTAAGATACCGTTAACATGTTTATTATCACAAAGAGATTGGCTTTCATTGATATAATTTTTTACAAATTCAATGCCGCTGCAAATATTCTATAGAACTTCACGACGTTAGTTATTGTATTTTTACTGTCTGTGGATACCAACCAATCTATGTTTGGAGTAGAAATATTAACATCACATTGCAAGATACTTTTATGCCCCTTCTGAAGATGGTAATATGTCTGCATAATGACATGCTAATGAACCTTCCATAAAACGATTGTATGTATCAAGCCAGTCAGAACCAAAGATAGTGAGACATCGTGAAATGTTGGCCACAAAACCTATTGACAAGTGCTTTGCGAGGCGATTCGACGAAAACAAAATTATCGCTGCACATCGTTGAAACCAGTTATAGAAACAAAGAAATGCGACATAAGCGAGCACCATAGGTGGCGTTGATGGTGGGATGAAACGTCTGCCGTTGACAGAAGACCGTCTGGAAATTGTCCCCGCAAAGTGAAAGTTAATGAAGATTTCTTCAGCATTTCTGTCGTTTACGTTTGGGATCGATGGAGGCGGGGGTTGACTAGCTGCTGCTTTAACGTTTGCGATTGGTATACAGTCTATGTATTCGTTCGGTGGAAAGAACCTGGAAAAGATTAAACGAGTACGAATCAAGTTGAGGAAAGAGGCAGCAATACACAAAGGGACAGAGTCGACTCAGATGTACCATGCCAACGAGGATGATTGAATTATGTTGAGCTCTCTATACTTACATGATTCTGGGAGGCCTACACATCATGGGCGGAATTTTCCTCCTTTACAAAAGTTAAACATTGAATATTAAGTGTATTGCCGTTGTATTAAAATTGGAAATTGTTTCCAGCGTTTTCATGTGATATTAATTTCGATCCTTATAATGCCAATTCCATGACTTTAAGATATGTAGTTGATTACAATTTCATCTTCTTTTGAACGTTTGTCAAACAAATCCCACAGATTTCATACATTTTTCTACAGAATTTAAGGTGGTTGCATTATAGTGAACTGTAGTATTACTGGTACTTAAGCAAGGTCCGTACCGTGTAACGATAAGTTTTTTGTCGCTGTTTTAAAGAATGTTCCCTTGTCTGAGACTGGCAAAAGATCATATAATAATTAATGTTTATGACTCTACATAGTTTTACAAGACAGTGTTAGATGTTTTCTTTAAATTGTCCAGATTATTTAACATTATTCTCTTACGAAAGAAAAGCTTTTTCGGCGAGCTTGAAAATAATTTATGACAGCTTAAAGGTGTTGGTGGTGACCATAGGAGGCATTATCAATATTTCTGCATCTTCAGTCTCAAGTGTAGTACAATCGAGCGTTTTACTCTTGGTGCCTTATTTTAGCTGTTGCTAGCTATGTGCTAAAATCTCTAATAGTCTCAGGTTAATTATCAATCCCTGTTCTTTTTTTTGCTCACACAGGAGGAATGTCGCACTTTTGTCTGTCTTTTTATACTTGAACATGTTTCATTGGTAACAGTACAGAATAAAAGAAGTAAAGGTATACATGGTTCTTAATTATTATTCACCGTTGCTAATATTTCAAATTGTGCACACGCGCAGTGTATTTGCCATGTGACTGAATACCATCTTTTCACAAGCACCTTCGTCGGGTTGTACGTGCCCGGACTTGCTTTACTTTGCGAAAGGTACGGTTGCGACCGGGAGCTTTGGTGACGAAAGGTTAAAGGAAACATTTTGTTGATAATTCATATCATTTAGGAATGGCTGTGTACCTAGCAATCGTGTTCATATTGATGCCGCCAGAGAATAACAATGCCCCTGGAAACGGTATATACCTAGGTAATTTTTATGAGATGCGTAAAATGAAATGATGTAAATGTACAGTTGACGAAGCTGATTCCTTACCTGAAGGGGCAATTCACAACAACACAATGATCTTTCTGAGTACATGGAGTTGGATAGGTTTTCGGCCAGGTGTTCTTAGGTGCTGCTTCATAGTGTAAGATGGCTTTTACATATCCTGGGTATACATTAGTCTAAATAAGAGCAAGAACAAAGCTTCAAAAGTTAACGAACGCGATGTATTTAGGCTGAATCTTTGCTAGAACTAGAGCTATTTACATGGTTAGGTATGAAGGAGATAAAACGGGTTTCCTACTTTCCTTCATACTTTGTGTACATTTAATTTTGTGAAAAACTTTTAAAACCGGTGCTCAAAAGTTGCAGAATAACAGTACAATACAGAGTGTGTCCCCAGAGACCATTGTAAGTATTCAAAACTCAATATTCAATTGAGATCCACAAATAATTAGAAAGTCATTTTCTATAAAGGTTGAAATTCTTAAAATTACAATAAGGTTGTAAAAGCTGTAAAGTTGTAAAAGCTGTAAAGTTGTAAAATCAGAAACCGTGCTGTGTGACAACAACTGTCTCACAAAAACATTTTTATTATATTATGTTTACATTTCAATTTTATTTTCTCATTTTGTTTACAGTTTTATTTCATTGTTTACATTTTTATTTCATTCTTTCATTTTGTTTGCATTTTCATTAAATTATGTTCACATTTTGATTCGTTTTCTCATTTTGTTTGAATTTTTGTTTCATTATGTTTACATTTTTATTTCATTCTTTCGTATTCCTTACATTTTTATTAATATTATGTTTAAATTTAAATTTCATTAATTCGTTTCATTTGACTCTATTTTCTGACATGTAATATTTCACTTGAAAGAATAGAATATGTAGAAAAAATGACTGTTTTATAGCATTTAAAGAACATATGTGAAAATGTCACAAAATTTTATCCAGCCAGAATGCAGTTAAATTCTTTGGAAACATTGAAATTGGGAGAAACGACAAGTTGGGTTAACAAATTAATTAAAATTGAATGAATATTTGCAAAAAATGTTTCCGATCTGCATACATTTAACACTTCTTTATCACGTTACTTTTGAGTGCTTTACAAGCTCAATGATGAACCCAACCAATATTATAATCTTGGGTTAATAAATTAATTAAAATTGAATGAATATTTGCAAAAAACGATTTCGGAGCAAAATACGATGTGTAAGGTAAAGCACCATGTGAAATTGACAAATTTAAAGACCTTTTGCTAATAAGGCTGGCAGGCAAGATTGGCGTTACGTTTCCATCACCATGGTATTGATGTGGTGGCCTGCTGCCTAACTTTTAGCAGTAATTTCAGTTTATTATTATCTTAGTTTCAATTACTACGTTCAAACTTTATATCATTCAGATTTCTTTAGATTAGTTTATAATTTTGTTATCTTAATTACTGTCAACTTAGCTCTGCTACACTTATTCTAATATAACCTAAGTTATTATTCTTACAATATTGTTATACCTTATAACCCCAAAATTATTCAAGAGATGCATACATGATTGTCACTCAACAAACCATTAGAAATATGTCTTTTGTTTCTTTCTTCATAGACATGCCCCTTTTCTCACAAAAGTGGGCTTACAATCGCAAAGTGAAAAATAGTATTTCAGCTATATTTTGCACATTGACTCTGTGGTCTGTCTGATTCACAGTGAGTGGAGTTATTGACAAGCGACCTAGCGGCCGATACAGCTCCGCTGTGTTTATGTAGAGAATAACTGTTTTTGACACATGTTGATGAAGAAGGTGGAAATCTTTGATAGCTCAATGCAGTGGCCAGAAAAAAGTGGCTAAAATATATGCAAAAATACACAATAGAAGATTTCATTGTACTTTGAATATATCACATTGGATCATCCCTAAGAACATGACAACCAAAGCTATCTTATGAGTAGTTTTTTTGAGAATAAAATTTTCTGACCAAAAATGGCAACAATTGCCCCAAAAAATTATATTTGCAGATTTCATCATAATTTCAAAAGATCAAATTTATATACCAAATTTCAAAGCTGTTGAACAGTACTTTTTGAGAAACACATTTTTTAACCAAAAATGGAAAAAAATTGACCCAAAAATTCAAAATTGCAGATTTCATCATAATTACAATAAATATTATTTAGTTCATCTATAGAAACCTCTTTACCAAATTTCAAAGCTATCAGACGAGTAGTTTTGGAAATACACATTTTCTGACCAAAAATGGCAAAAATTGCCCCAAAAATACAAAATTACAGATTTCAGAAATTCAATATATATTACTTAGTTCATCTATAGAAACCTGTATGCCAAATTTCAAAACTATCAGACCAGTACTTTTTCAGAAATACATTTTTTGACCAAAAATCGCAAAAATTGCCTTAAAAATGCAAATTTGCATATTTCTGCACAATTTGAACAAATCTGAAAAAGATCATCTCTAGGGACATATGTACCAAATATCAAAGCTATCTGACTGGTAGTTTTGAAGGAGAAGATTTTTAAAGATTTTTTTACCAAAAATGACAAAAATTACCTTAAAAATACAAATATGCAAATTTCACCACAGTTTGAACAAATCTGTCTGAAGTCACCCTAAGTAAACTGCATATCACATTTCAAAGCAATCGGACGAGCGGTTTCAGAGAAGAAGATTTTTTTACCAAAAACACCAAAAAATGCCCCAAAAATACAAATATGCAAATTTCACTATGATTTGAACAAACTTAGGTGAGGTCACCCCAAGTGAGCTGCATATAAAATTTTAAAGCAATTGGACTTGCGGTTTCAGAGGAGAAGGCAATTGTTGACGGACGACGACGGACGACGACGGACGACGAAGGACGACGACGGAAAATCAACCTATTTGATAAGCTCCGCGTCGCTGACAGCGGAGCTAATAAATGCCAATTATACTAGGCGGTCATGATATTCGAGTGCCGTTGGTGCTATTTTTACAGCTTTCTATAGCGTTTTCTCATTGTGTTTTATTTGATTGTGTTCATAAGTTTGTCTGTCTCATTATCACAATTTATGTATCTCCCTAGCCTAGCGCTGAAAGTTCACTTTCCCGTCTGCGTTCGCTACCGTTTCAGTTTGTAGTGCAGATTGTAAAATTTGCAGTACATGTACTAAAAAGCAAGTCCCTTGATCTTATGTCACGTTTTTGTCAACCTTTATAAAACCATGGACGTACCGCACAGAGTGCGTCCTTAGTAATAAATATGTACTAAGTTAAAGAGGAAAACACGAGTCGCCGTCATGTCCGCAAGTCGTTCATCTACTGGTACTGGGAGATACGCTTCTCAGAACAGTTCATGAGATCTGAGGCGTGTCAGGCACTGAGTAAGGCCAGCAGCTTGCTTTAGACAAGCTCTTTCCGCAGAAGGAACGACGCTAGTAGCAGCAATAATAGTAGCCCACGGGCAGTGCCTCGGCTTTTACTGTCCTGTTAGCTTAGCAGAGCTCTACATTTAGCGCCGCGCCGGCCTGCACCACGTTTCATGACATTTGTTGGAGTATTTCTTGACGTATCAGCCAAATCACGAAAATTCATTATATATGCTAATCAGCAATTGATTGACATGACACTGCCGCATGTCTTTGCATGCTGTTACAACACTTCAAGATCAACATCTTTACTAAGTTTCATCAAATTTGCTGCAGTATTTATTGACATATCACACTATATATGAAAATTCATCAAATACACAAATGACCAATCAATTAACATGATACTGCTAAATATCTTTGTACACTATTATAGGAGCTAAAGATCTGTACCAAGATTCATAAAATGTGCTGTAAAGCATAACCTTTTACAAAATATTAAAAGTTTACGAACAAAAGGCTATATTTTTCTAAGAATTAAAGTGCTTACCTTGATAATAAAATCAGGCAAAGTATGTAGGAGTTGTAACCTCAAAAAATTAGAGGGTTCTGTATGCCAAAATTCGAGTTACGTCAATTAGAATTATTTTGGTTCTCGTTATTTGTCATGCCCGTTAGAATTAAAGTTGTACTGTCAAAATTAGAAATTTTAGTCAGAACACGATTGAACTAATTTGGGATAATTGGATGACGAAGTAAGGTCGCTTTAATCTGCAAATGTAAGCTCATCTGCTTTTCTTCTTATGTTATACACTTGTTTTTACGGATAATTTTTAAAATTGCAACATGCAGCTATATTGCATCTAAGACTTTTGAGAAATTTGAAAAATATGAAGACCACATTATCCCACATTGGTTCCAATTGTGTTTCAGTAAAACAGCTTTGTACATCAAACAAAAATTTAAGTTTTTCTCTGAAAAATAAAATTTCATAAATACTAAAGATATTGTCTAGAAAAAGTTTGTATTTCTCAGTAGTTTAATTACACTGGCGTGAAGGGGCCACCGTAGGAAGGAAACTAAGAAACATTACATCCAAAGCAAAAAAAATTGAAAAAGCCATACACTTACATTTCTAATGTCATTTGTTTCAAGGGTTGTGGCACGAATCCAGAAGTTGTTGGCAAATTCATTGGTCTTGATGTAGAAATCAAATCTTTCACCGGAGTTTATGATGATCTGATCTGCAATAACTGTACGGACCCTGTTACCATCAACAGCGATCACATGAAGTTTGTGATTGTCAATAGACACTCTGAAGGCGTAGATCATGGCAGCATTGATGACACGGAAACGATATGATAATGGTCGTTTGACGGTGAATATTTCCATCGGAAGTAGCTCATTTTCAACAACTTCTCTTCCCAATTGATCGTATCGATAAAGTAAACCTAAGTAGGAAATATGAACAGTACAGAGTCAAATATTTAAAACTCCGAGGAGGAACACAACGTTTATGCACAAACGGAAACGATAAGATAATGGTCGTTCTGACGGTGAATATTTCCATGGGTATCAGATCATTATCAATGACGTCTCGTCTTGGACTTGTGGATAAAATAAACCTAACTTGGAGAGTATCAACATCACAAAACCAAATTATTTACATTCCGATAACCAAAGTTTTAGCACAACTTTAAGAAACTGGCCTTGTTGAAGAGTTCTCGTTTCGATTTGTACCTATTAGCAGCCTAATTGTCGAATGGTTACACAGGAGTTTTGCAAGAATGTGAATCCACTTTGCAATCGAATGAAATTCATATTCACATAAACGACTAGAAAACTTATTATTAGAGGTAATAACAAAACACCCCCACATCGAAAAGAGAATTAGTTATCATAATAAACTCAAATGATATTGACTGGGTGTTTAACCCATGTCATTTCAACCACCGTGTTTCAACATTACCTTTGCCATTTATTAATCCGGACTTAAAAGGGGTAACCCCAATTTCAGTACCGTCAGACTGCTTTGTTTGATAAAAACAGGGTGATGTTACATTGTAACCGGGATAAAATCTGCATAAAAAATTAAGAATAATCAAATTGTCATTGAAACGATGGCAAATTTGCTTTTCTCTTTCTCTGTGTGCGTCTTCGTGTGTGAGAGACAGACAGACTGACAGACAGACAAACAGACAGGAAGTGACAGGCAAAGGTATTAACAATTAGACTATGGGAATTGAAATTTTCATAAGGCCGTGTAAATAAAATTCTTTGTTTGCCGTCCTTTGATTTTTGAAAAACCTACCAGCCAGCCAGCAAAAAGAAACAAACAGAAAAAAAAACACGACAACGATCAATCGCATAAACTCTAACTTTCCCATCGGTTTATGGGTCACAAGTATGAAAAAATCATCTGTTACATTTACAATGCAGTGTTTCTTACGCTCTTCATTAGCACGCTGAAAACAATGCGTGGAAACAAAGGTTATACTTGTGTAAATACAACAAGCATACTTAGAGTTCGGTGACCCTGAGTCTGAACAAAAATTCCATCATAAACAATGGCAATAAACACTCTACCTGTACATAATGTACAACATGTACAGTGCGATAGTAATCAACTGATTGTGTTACGAAGATCTACAGATTGTCTCTGACGGAGATTTATGCACTAGGTGGTCATAGGTGCCAGTAAAAACTATTAATTAAAATAACAAGATCTCAAATATGAATAAAAAGCATATTTGCGACAAATATAAAAAGATGCAACTTACGTATTACGAGGATGTTTACGAAGTTTTAAAGAAAACAAAATATGTTTGAATTAACACCTTATGAAGGAACCTAAGAATTTCACGTAATGGGTTCAATTTTGCAACGTGTCTAAGTGACATTTGTATATTAATTATAACATGTAAATTTAAGATCGAGACCTCTATTGATGTTTACGATTGGACGTATATTTTTATCTTTAATTTATATCTATCATATGATCAAAACCAAGCTTTAAACTTAGTTTAAAATCCCATACTAAAATAATACGGGAAAGGACAAGAGAGAAAAATACAATAGCATGAGGACACAACGACCAAAGAGTAGTCCAGGGCATTTAGACGATTGGAGAAGCGTATCTTGGACGGCACCTGTCAAGCTTGTCTACCGAGAAGTAAAGTCTATATAGTACCAACGAAAGACTACAAATTTCGAAATGTTGGGGTAAGCTTACAACAAAAAGGTGTTCTTGCAAAACCTGAAAATTCCACATATTAAACTGCAAAAGTTATTGAGTATAACAAAGTATAGTTGTCACTCAGAAAACAAATGCTAAACATCTTGGTAAAAGGTGAAACTACTATCTCTTCCATACAATTACAATTTTTGCAGTAAGAAGAGTGGGTAGCTGAGCAAATCATAACAACCTTGAGTACAAATTCTCCTTTTTAAGTGTCAAATAAATACAAATCCTGAGCACTGTTTCTGTTGAGTTAAATGCTCCATTAGCTGTAACTTTAAAGGCTATTTATTCTGAATTATGTGTATAACCTAGTCTTTTATCCGAATTCTAATAGCGCTGATGTCGGTGTAAGGTTTGTTACTATATATAGCTGCGCGCGCGACTTCGAACACCGCTGCCTGAAAATCGGACAAATTTGTTACTGCATGCGCGATCGTTGTGGCAACTTGTAGTCTGAGCCATACATTCATATGAATTAGTGTGATTTTCTGTATGCATATATGACACTAGCAGTTTTAATTTCATCGTTCTTGCCGAAAATGCGGACAAATTTTTGCATATTAATGCAAGAAAAATGACATTAAGTGATCAACGCTATTGCATACTAAAAAGCTGAATATTCTGCTTGTCCAGACAGCAATGCCGAATGGCCATTGCTATTTTTGAAAACTGAATTCTAATCCGGACTTATACAATGACCACATCGTTTTTAGCACCAAAAA
Source organism: Ptychodera flava (assembly GCA_001465055.1). Classification (NCBI taxonomy): domain Eukaryota; kingdom Metazoa; phylum Hemichordata; class Enteropneusta; family Ptychoderidae; genus Ptychodera; species Ptychodera flava. The sequence goes on from LD347515.1 coordinate 246,623, forward strand.
ATGTTCAAAGTAAGAGCAACTTATACTGCTTACGAACTATTTGGAGCATTCAACAACGAACATTTCACCGGCGGTAACTGCTTGCCCCGGTGCAGATTCAATATCGTGATCAATCGCGGATCGCGCAGAAGCTGATGTAAATTCAGTTCCATTCCTTTTTCGAAGCTAAACCAGTCATGAATTGTTTACGATCCGTCTGGTATGGAGAGCAAGCCAATATCGCGCACTTCCGCCGATTTGGAAACTTTGAGGGAGAAATAAACTTGTGAAACGGTCGATCTATCTTCACTTACGGTATACTGCAGTCCGCTACAACAGGAGGTGCACATGTACACTTTACGTACAGCGGTTGATACCCCTTTACGATAGGTAATGTGATTTGTATCGAAACGATCGTACGACATTTGCGTCTTTGCGACATTTAAGTAAATTGCTGCGACATTTCCAACAAAGGAAGGACACAACGCGTCTTATTTTCGAGCATACGATCTGTGTTTGCTTTTCATATTTCGTCCAAAAACCTACCCGCACGCGGACGGCAAACAAAGAATTTCTTTTATGGCGCCTAATGTATAAGTTAATTTTTCACATTTTCGGCAATGTTTCTCAGCTATCAATCACATCACAAAGTGCCTGACGTTTGAATTGTATTCTGTATGGGTCTCAAAAAGTATGGGGCTATAAAACATATCGCTTGTGGTTGCCTAGGGTATATCTACCTTTGCATTTCCCACAATATACGATTGTTTATATCTAGGGATGTGTCTCTCATCCAATCATGGAGAATCATTATGAATTCGCCGTCATGGTCTATATCCGTAGTCTCCCTAACCTTAACCTGTCAAGATAAAAAAACACAACCATTATTATCTTCCTCATCATCATCATTATTTCCCCATCATCATCATCGTTGTGGTCGTCGTATGTCATCATTATCATCACCTTTCAATGCAGAGTTACAGTTATATATCTTCATTGCAGATGAGCCTTTCAAAAATGTAGGTTAACTACCAGCTTCCAACTGATACCTTACTCTACTGTTACTATACTTCACCTCTTCAGTCTCCTCGGGCGATTTTTTGTTCACTACAAGCTTCTCACTGATACCTTTCTTACTATACTTCACCTTTACAGTCTCCTCCGGCGGTAACACAATCAATGCTCCGTACAATCCATCCGTTCTCTGTGTTCCAAGATGGGAGTGGTACCAATGTGTTCCGGGAGGGGTTGCCAGAAATCTAGCAGGAAAGTCACATACAAGAAACATACCGGTATAACCTTTTACTGTCGCAGGTGGCAGGCGGCAAAAGTTGCAACTGAAAAATGACCTGAGTGCAGCGCTGCCCTCAGGGCAGCTCAGAGCAGAATAAACATGTATGTGTACAACATTCAATGACGTCACAAATTATTGAAAATAGACCCAGAATGCATACCAATCTGCCCTGAGGGCAGCAATATATCAGAGCTGCCCTAAGGGCAGAAATACATTTCCTGTCCTTAAAGCATTGTATAGTGTATATCTACCAATCTGCCTTGACAGCAGTAATTGCCCTAATGGCAGATTTGTAGATAGGATAAGAAAAGTATGTCTGCCCTGATGGCAGCTCTTATGTACACTATGCGATGCTGTAAGGATAGGAAATGTATGTCTGCCCCGAGGGCAGCTACGATATATTGCTGCCTACAAGGCGATTGGTAGATAGGATAGGAAATGTCTGCCGTGAGGGCAGCTATGATTATATTGTTGCTCTCAGTGCAGATTGGTAGATATACACCATGCAATACTGTAGGAAAAGTATGTCTGCCCTGGGGGCAGCTCTGATTATATTGCTGCTCTCAGGGCAGATTGGTTGATATACACTATGCAATGCTGTAAGGATAGGACATGTAGGTCTGCCCTGAGGGCAGCTCATTGCTGCCCTCAGGGCAGATTTGTAGATAGCATAGGAAACGTAAATCTGCCATGGGCAGCTCTAATATATTGCTACCCTCAGGGCTGATTAGTAATCCGCTGTAATGATAGGAAATGTCTGTCTGCCCTGAGGGCAGCTAATATACATTGCTGCCCTCAGGGCAGATTGGTATGCGGACTGGGACTATTTTCAAATAATTTGTGATGTCATTGAATGTTGTGCACATAAATGTTTACTCCGTTCTTAGTTGCCCTGAGGGCAGTGCTGCCCTCAGGTGATTTTTCAGTCGCAACTTCTGCCGCCTGCATCGGAAGTGTCTTATGTGTCCATGAACATATTCGTTATCTCAACTCAAGTACAATTTCGTAAAACTGAGATATGTACTCAATCACATCACAAAAAGTGATGAAATACGAACTTAAAAGAAAAGTGAAGGTTACCTGTATGTAAACGTTTCTCCAGGGTTTATAGGGCAATGTGACACACCCGCTACTCCATCCATCCAAGGTGTATTGCGTTGTACCATTCCATGCCAGTGAATTGTTATGCCTTCCATCATAAGATAGTTTGTCACATGTACAACCACCTTGAAAAAAGAATTACATACCCTTTACTCTATAACTGACAGTGAAATTATTATCACTTCATATGTTGTTGTCTTGTTCGTTATTTATATTCACATCTAAGTTATTATTTAGAAAGCAAATGGTTTATGGTTTAAGACAGCGGCTGATGAAATGTAGCAACACAATTGTGCGACACGTGTGTGAGTCTCTGTGTTTCACATCTGAGATCATGAAATTATGGAACGACCTTGTTTTTGTTTACATATGACAAATGTATTCATTTCAACCTTCATTTTCCAACATAGCAATTTCTCTGTAACCTTATTTCGGTAATGATGCTATGGACGGGAAAGTCCGAAATAAAGGCAGAATAATAATAATAATAATAATAATAATAATAATAATAATAATAATTATTATTATTATTATTATTATTATTATTATTATTATTATTATTATTATTATTATTATTATAAAAACGTAAAAACGACAAAGGATGCACGAGGACGTTTTCGCAGCGTATTCGCGTCGTGCGATGCGCAGCGCCACTATGCATCCTTTTGTGATAACCCTATTATCATACTTTCGAGACTGGGTCATCAAATTGTCCACGGTTACTCCACCCCACTTGTCCTAGTATTGATGATTTTCGTGTAAAATAACAAGTTTTCTTACAATTTAGGTCTCTAGCGTAAGTGTTGGAATGCGAACTTGGACGCGCTTCTGGATAACCTTTATACCAATCTCCACACAGAGATTGGAGCCCGGTGTGGCAGCAGTGCGGCGTGGATAATTCGAACCAAGCTAGAGGGTTTCCGAGTCACTGACCGCGCGCCCCCACCAATTTGTGCTACAGGTAAATTTAAAGGTATACAGTCACCTGTAATCTAAATATGCCCAAATATGGTCAACGGGCGTACCTTGGTATTCAAAATGCCTATGTGAGGGCGCTGTTTTTAAAAAGCGGCCACCCGCTTAAAATCTGTGATTGGTTAGATTTTCTCTTTCAATGGTAACTGTGGCAAAACTGGAACAGGTGACAGTACAGCTTTAAATATTCCATACTAGGACTTCTTTCAGTCCTGCGCGCGCCCAACAGGCTCAATAAACCGGAGGACATCAAAAATTTTGATAGGAACTATCAAGCTAGAGATAGCACTCACTGGTAAAAATAATACATTATAGGATACTAGTAAATGTAATACATATTATACTAAAACTTTTGACAATCGCGTCTGCACAGCTGACAGTCGTTGGGCCATACATTTTGAATCATCGGTTCACATCCAAGTAACCTAGAACAGGGTCTATGTTTAGCAAGTGTTCATAGAATCGAGGATCGATAGTGAAACCAGTGTATTCTTAATTTACATATTTTTGGGGTTTAGCGCACGCAAAATTCTATAGTTCTCGATGGTAAATAATAAATAAGAATTTCACATGTGGTTCTTATTATGGCATCAAGTCGATCGAATTCGACAGAAACGACACTACAAGAAGTGTTACTTAACTCTAAATAAAGGTCAGCTTCGGACTTGGATAAACTTCAAAGCAATTCTAATTATTCACTGCATACATGAGATCGAAACAGGAAAACTTGATGTGTCTATTGTATATAATCGATCGCATATTTGTTTCAACTAATGAGGCAACATTTAAAAATAGCTGCCCTTCAAATGTTTTAAATACTGTAATATTGATTATCAGAAATGAAGAGGAATTTTTTTGTTACACAAAATAGTTATCACATTGTTCACAGACAAAAAAAACAGTAACAGCACTTGAAATTGTTATGATTGACGGATTTATTTTCGCAATTTTGAACAATGCAGCAAGATAAATCCAAAACAAGGCGGACGTATGCTATAGATGGATAATGGAGTTTGATTTCTAATCATGTATTAATGATAGTTTGGGAAATTCTCTGAGGCAGGTGTTACTGTATACACTCACCTATCGTTGTTTAAACAATTTATTTATTTTGAAAAGTTTTTGATCGCATCGCAGGTAGTGCGACCTCGACGGGACAAAAAGAGATCAAAAAGTTAACTGGACGCACCTGTGTACCGTTATTCACAATGATGCTCGGACCAGGTAGCTGACCGTTGATAACAGTAGCTGATCTGTAAGTTCCATCAGCCATGATCACTTTACCTTTTTCTGCAAGAATTATTCAAAAAGACAATCCTGGCAAATCATGTAGTCAATGGGGCGACAAATTCTCCCCATACGGGGCATTGGCACCAACACTTGTTTTTGAGTACTGATTTTGTACGAACTGAAATGTAGATTGCTTTCCATGTGGGCACTGAGATGTTTAGAGATTAATTGCTGTTAAAGTAAATGCATTCGTTATATAGGGAAATTTCATAGTTGTATCTGCATAGACTTAAAATCGTTTATTTGCATTATTCAAATGTGATGGCCAAATGAATTCCTACAAAAGACTTTCGGTAATATACCACGTATTGGAAAAGCTATTTCAGTGATTTTAAAGTTAAAAGTATATTTTGTTGGCATTGACAAACAATTTTGGAAATGCAATAATTTGCGTAGGCACTTTGTTCATCTGCATTCAATCCAACATGGCGGCCAACATACCTAAAAAGACATTTTCGTCATATATTACGTATTAAACAAGTTATTATAGCGATTTTAAAGTTTAGATATGTTTCTTGGGTATAAAGAAGCACTTTTGGCGGTTCATGGTTTTAAAAATGCCTTGTGATCATTGGCATAAATTAAATATGGCTGCCAAAATATTTAGTTTTTAATTCAGACTGAACCCCCTTCTTATGGACGAGTGCATCTTCAGCAGATCCCCTTAAATGATAGGCCAGAAGTCATCACATATGACGACAAAAATATAATAAACTCAACAAAACTAATAAAAACGCAGAAAAAAATGAGATGACCAGAAATTACACAGGCCACAATAGACACAAATTAAAACTTAGCGTTGTTGCATACAGTGTCAGACTCATAAAAACCATATCAACACGCAAACTCACAAAAATTGATAACTGCATGCTTACCAAAGGCTTAAAGTTAAGTCAAACACCTAATCAGCCTAACAAACCGGCAAGACAGACAATACGAAAAACGGGAAATAGAACACATCGTAAGGAGAAAAGTATGTAAGCAATAAGAAAAGCGGAACAAAAAGTAGCACACAAAATCAGGAAGATAGTCCATTTTTCACTACAATGAAGTCCATACTTCAGAACCAAGAGAATCAAACAAGCCCTGACGGTAAGTGGTATGAAACGTTTAAAGAATCTATTTCCAAAAAACTGATTATTGTATACAAAATAATTAGAAACACTTAGAAATCACCAGAACTCACAATCCCACCGAATATCCTAACTTCGAATAACATAAGCAAACACAATTACCATCAGACCATTTGTGTAAGTCTCATAATGTATCAAATTATCATTTTTTCAGATGTACATCCAGATATACTAGTCAAGAAGGGGGGTCAGTCTATATTAAAAATAAAGATTTTGAACACGTCTTTTTTAAACTGTACAGTAAACATTACAGATGACATGTTTTGACACTGTACAGTGTAAAACACCCATACAAATTACAAATAGTTTCGCACACAGATGAATCAAATGTTATATTCAGAAAGAGAATATATTATTCAGATGACTAAAAATCATATAGAAAAATCGCAATTTTAAAATAAATGTCCAAGGACAAAACAGTTTCTTCTTGATAGGTTCTTAATGCTAAAAACTATACCAGAACCTTACTTATTTTAGAAGCTATTAACCATTCGGGCATTAATTTGGCAGCCATATTTAATTAATGAATTGTCACAGCGCCTTTTTAAAACAATGAATCGCCAAAAGTGTTTCTTCATGCCCAAGAAATGTATTCAAACTCTAAAATCAGTAAAGTAACTTGTTTAAAACATTGTAATGGCCGAAAATGTCCTTTGTAGGAATGTTGGCCGCCATATTGGATTTATGCAAATTAGAAAATTAACAAAGTGCCTATGTAGAACATTGTACCTCCTCAAATGTCCATTTATGCCAAAGAGATATACTTTTAACTTTAAAATCACTGAAATAGCTGGTTTAATACGTGGTATATGACCAAAAATGTCTTTTGTAGGAATGTTGGCCGCCATATTGGAATTATGCAAATCAACGAAGTGCCTATATGAAACACTATACCTCCAAAATGATTCCCTGTGCTAAATTAGAAGTGTAAGACTTTGAAATCACAGAAATAGCTTGTTTAACATGTGATATATGGCTAATTATGTTATTTTGTCGTACGGCTGGCAGCCATATTTGATTTCATGCAAATTAGACTTATTTTACCAAGGTAGATTCTAGCCCGGAAGGTAAAAGTAATGGGCTGGATGATTGTCGTCGTTAATGATAGATTTGGTTCTTGGGCGATAAATTGATGACATTGAAGGTAGGTATGAACCAATGATCCTCTCCGCAGTGCTAACGAATTTTACTTGTGAATACAACTCTGCAGTAGTGATATTTCCAAATCAGACTGTAGTAGCATGTTAAGGTACTCTCAAAAGCGGTGTGGTAAAATTAATCAAGAAATTGACACAACTCACGCCAAATTTCTTCCCCTTAGTTAATTAGTCTATTGCACTGGTTTGATACTTATTAGTGATTTTGTATACAAATTGTGTATCCCATGGAGCGCTCATGCTCAAGTTTGAAGTTAATTACACAAGTGCTTAAATTGGTAATTACCGATCAAAGTCTCGATATCATCAGTGAACTAGCTGGGTAATTAGTACGATAGTCTCCGGATATCTCGTAAAAACCACAAAATTATATAGTTACATCTGATTATGCTAAAGACTGTAGTGAATATTATTTTGTTCTCTCAGTCTACCTATTCAATACTCACAAATTTAGTAAGTTCTTGACAATAGAATCGTCTATAAAGAGTCATATATACACAACATACGACATTCGTAACGCTTCTTATAAATTTTCAATGTACTTTAATTATTTTAGCCTTGTATTACTAAACTTGAAAAATCAAGTCTTTTGATTTTAGACGTTCGCGTTGCTTGACGTGTGTAGTTTCGTCGCTTTTGTCAATGTGCCGGATTGAGTCGTTCGAGATTAAGAGTTTCATCTACTGCCTACCTTTCAAATTAATTTTAGACTGAATTTCGATGGAAAACTTACTTGTTGTAAATAATTCCTATCATGCGAGATATCGGTCAAAGCGTCAAATTTTCCCAATTTAGGAAGAATATCCGCTGTTCAATTTTAACTTATTTCGCGCGATTTACCGTAGCTTAGAACTAAATGGTGCACTGATACTTGCGTATACAAGCGGTTCAATACTCGAAAGAAGAAGTCAAGCACCCTTATTTGCATGGCCAAGCGAAAGTGACAGCAGTAAAATATGTTACCTTTGCGTATGTTAAATAGTCTTCCTCGCCTACCTGTCACTAACATTCTATACCGAACTCATGAGTTGAAAATTGCGTTTCATATCTCCCTAAACAAACTGTTAGACGCGTACGAGCTTTGAAATTCATTTTGTTGTGTTTAGCCCGGGCTGTGTACGTTCATGGTACTGTACCTCCCGGAAAGTCGTAACTTCCCATTTCGAACAAACAATACGCGTGACTATTCAAAGGAAATACCAGGAATTCCTCGAAAACCTAGTGAGAATATATTTAATCTGAAACACTGAATTCAGAAAACTGTGATAAAGGTCAGTTGATCTGGAAACGAACGGGTACAAAACTAATTCTAAGGGGCCTTAATTTTCTATTCCCATATTGCAGGCTACATTGTTTAATACAGATTGACCGTAGATTGACCCAATGATTCTTTGACATACTAACTCGAGGTGAGTGTTGTGTCACAAAGTCTCTATGTTAAAACGAACGTAAAAACCGGCCAGTTGAAGACAAGTTATGTTTTCTTAATTCCTGTCGCACCTGAAGTGTGTGTGTGTGTGCATATTTATACATCAAAACTACAATTATTGCTAGTTAAGCTTACCAAAATCCGACAGTGGGTCTCTCCTATCACATACATCCCTATTTCTTTTGTAAAATGAATCACCATACCGGAATATAGGCAAACCAGACCCTGTAGTCTCACTGTACGTTACCATGGTGTCTCGATGTTCAACTATCCATTTGTATTCACAAATAGTTCCTTGGTCATTGCAGTCACCATTTGGTTGTAACAACTGCCCGGCCGTCATGAGGAAGACGCATGGTGTTAATAAGAAGATCAAAACAATCCTTGCGGCCATATTCATTTGCAAAGTGAAAGTCAAGAATGCGATTGCGCCTTTTCGATGCTGCCAATATCAACCTAATACAGGGCTTCTACCCATAATGCCCCATGATTGTGCTGCACAGGTACACAGGGTTGGTAGACACGCATAACGTGATATCTGCACATTGCTTGCGCACACTTTATTTGTTTGGAGAGTGAATGTGCCTTAATTTGCATACTAAAGCAAAAGTAGTAAAATTTCACGCTATCTACCGATTTCAAGACTTCGTACCTTTGTGATATAAAGATCACGATATCATGTTTCGAAAAACTCCTTCAAAACCTCTTCAGACATTGCAATACGTAAACTTACATTTTTTCGTATTGAATTGTAGTCTGTTCGAACTAGTCATTTGGTTGTAACAACTGCCCTGCTGTCATGAGGACGAGGCATGATGATGTTACGAAGATCAAAGCAATCGATGCGACCATATTCATTCTCTAAGTGAAAGACAAGTATGCCATGGAAGAAAATGTAAGCAAAAATATAAGTAATGTAATGCAATGTACTGTGTAATGTACACGTCAAAATCTCTATTGACACAGTAATTTTATCTACTGCCTATCTTTCAAATTAATTCTGACTGAATTTTGGTGGAAAACCCACTTGTTGCAAATAATTCCCATCGTGCGCGATATTAGTCACAGAGTCAAATGTTGGGTTACATTCCCGCATTTGAATAGACACATTAAACAACTCTGCAATGCGAAAAATCATTTAAGATGAATATCCGCTGTTCGAGTTTCAACTTCGTGCAACTCCAGATTTCCGAAATAGGAACTCTCGCGACATTTCATATGCGCGCATGCATATTGACCTCAGTAACGGAACAAAGTAGGATAACTTGGATAACAGATTGCATAACGCTTTGAACAATGGTGTCAACAACCCGGAAAAAGACATGAAAGAGTATTTGAGAGATCGGGGAGTCAACACGAACAATTATAGAAAACAAGAGTTAGAAGAACTAAGTAAGACAGCAGAAGAGAAGAAGATACCAATCGAGAGAGATGATTTTTATCAGGAGAGTGATCCTAAAAGGAGAAGGTTTGTTAAGTTTTATCCTACTGAAATTTCATCTTAAAATGTCCACATTGGTATAGTGCCTTAAAAATGATATTTTCTCACAAAGTTCGAAATTTAAGATATTATATGAGCGCAGAAACTAAATGTATTGATAACATTTTATGACATGTAGTTTGGACGTAGTGGAGACATACTGTTTCTAGCGTTTTCTCAGCAGTGTTTCTTCAAATTTGCGTCGGTGAACGTCTTGGTCTTTTTGCCAGACGTCCATATAACTTTCTTTCATGAATTTGACTTTGTTTGTGTACTGTCTAGTTACTGTCTGTTCTGTGCTGTTTTGTGTCTGTGTTTGCAGCTATTGTCTTGCGAATTCTGACCTAGTGTTATTGGATTATGGATCGGTATGATGGCGATTATTTTTCTGTAGTATTTGGGCAATTGTGTGTATTGGAGAACTCAACGGTTGGCTGGTATTTGTCACCTGGCCTGGCAAGGGGTATAAACGGCATTGAATTATTGTCGGGTGTGTACAATTAAGGATCCCGGACTGGACTGCAACACGTCTCCACCCTTTTTAAATATTTATTGGATATTCCCTTTGTTACTCGTAGGGTCTGTACACAGCTCTGCAATCCTGCAAAATCCTGCATAGCCACCTTGTTTACATATCGACTCTGTGGTTCTTGAATGGAGTTACCTGCGGTTCTGCGAAGCGGAGTCTGTTGTGTAGCTACAAGTTTGATGAGCCGACTATGTAGTCACTCATAGCCCTATGAGTATGGCGAGAATGTCCAGCTTGGGCTATGCCACCTCCCAACTCTGTCATACAAACACCTTGGCCAAATAGTGGAGATTTTCGGTCCGATCGGGACTGCTACGAAAACGTGTACATATCAGCAATTAGTACCTGAAAACTGAGTCGGATGATCTGTGTGGCCACAAGGGATTTTTTAACGGGGGTTGCATTACAACAAACATCTTCATTTACTTAAAACCAACGAAAAACTGCCTGTAAATGGTAGATCGACCGATGTGTGCCGCCATTTTGGATGCCCCTCAGTAACTTTGATCCTGTAAATGATGATATTGTAAAGAATACCATTCTAGGTTCCACTGCAAAGACGTGCGACCTACACGCCATGCCGACCGATTTGTTGCTAGAATGCTTAGACACCGTGTTACCATATGTAACCATATAATACATAGATATTCACAAAAACATGTATGATGGGTCATAGCAAGTGATAGGCAGCAGAAACGTGTGTTGTGGCCATAGATGGCGCTAGATTCTGCTTGTCCTTGCAGTCTGAGAGTGGGAAATCCCTCATATTGACTTTGCACGCTAGTGGCCTTGAGCACAGGAAAATAGGCCCGAATAGTATGTCTATATTACGTATTGATTTTGCAATTTGTGGTGTTTTATCAAAGGTAACTTTATTCTAAAGATATTTCCTATCACTGTAAGTGATCAGATACATCAATACCTCTTGTTGGTCAGATATCACTCCTAATTTGAATATAATAGTCCTACGCACTGTGATATATATAGTACGGAGAGACACGTTTTCAGGGGAGTCACACCATCGACAGCATGCAGTGAGCACCAGATTTTTGGGCAGCTGACTTGAGTTGGTTCTTGACAGCAGCAAGTGTGCAATTTTGGACCAAACAGCTACTGGGGTCGAGACGTGTAGGCCATTCTGATGTACAGAACATTTCTGTGAATTTGTAGTGGGAATTGGCGAAGTTGTGGACCTCTGAAGCCGGATTTGTGTGCCTTGTATGTGTTGACCACGGACACGTGTATTTGCAGAAATTGCTGACTCATTCCAAGGTATGGCCATTCTATTACGAAGTCCATGTACAGCTGTTGTGAGTGTGCTGTTGGTGAAACCAGCCATGCATATCAGTCGCTGTGTTGAGCAACTCCTTACTTTAATTTAGAGGCCGTTTAGCTGAAACTATTACACTTGTACGCTGAAGAATGCTGGACAGTGCGTAATGTTGCAGTTACGGAGAAGTTTAAAGGCCTGAGACATTTGGACAGCAAGAGTGTGAGTGTCTGACCAGTGTCTAATAATGAGTGTATGGGCTGCAGTGATTTCCTGCCACGTGTGTGCTACGTCCGTGTGAATCCACATCGGGTGCAACTCTTCCAATCTGTTGAAGGTGAAGTTGACTAGTGCATTGAGAGACTGTGTTGGGAAGCAGACTGTTGGAGCTGGGCAGTTTATTCAAGCAGCTGTGAAGAGTAATATCGTGTGTATTAATTGGATTGCTGAGAAACTTGGTGTGATTCAATCAGAATACATTAGCATGTGTTAAGATTAAAAGGCAAACTCATTTACATATCAGCAATTACATTTTGTGATTTGAGTTACCATATGTTGAATTACTTTGCAAGTAATTTTGGGAATATTGGTTATGTTGATGTAGACTGATTTGGAGTATTTGGATTATTTTCATTCATTATATTTTTCTTCTATTTTGATTGGATTATTCCATTTATAAGTAAAGGTTAAGTAGTTAAGTTGATTTTGTAGCTCGACCATTGTGAATGAGTTATCAAAGTTAATATTATTCATAGTATAATATATTATCAGAGTCTGTATTAACATTTATAATATATGGTATACTCTCTATAATTAGTTATCTCTATTGGTGTAGCTTCTTTTGGGTTACTGAAGTACTGTTTGTGTTTACATTGTGTAAATCCATTTGAGTTTGCTTGGTACTTTTTGCTCGGTTACTCAAGGTGCGTTTCATCATATTAACCGAGTGTTTACCATCAGTTGTGTATGTTAAGCTACTTGAAAGCAAATATCCACTCTGTAAAAGCTGTGTACAGTTCTAGGCCGCTGTATTGGATGCACGTACCTGATGTATAATTTAGTTACTGTAAAGTTTGACGTGAAGTAATTTTGTTGTATTGTATAGAGCTCTGGAAGATAATATATATATTTTATTTTACGTAAATACTGCTTTGCTTGTCTTCTGTCTACCCCTTCCTGATTCTAGACACCCACAAGTTTCATATGCCCGGTACATATCAAAAATTGAATTCCAGACTAGATGCCCCAGAGAGTAAACAAATTCTTTATGTAATTCATGCTTGTTTTGAGTTAGTCCGGCAAGAAATTGGTTACACATACATCACACGGGTTATCAATCATTCCCTTGCTCAATTGAAAATAGTCTATGACACTCTGACCTCCTTGGATTCTGGCCAAATTACCATTCTCATTCTTTTAGATCTATACGGCGCATGCGATATGATCGATCATGGTATCCTTCTCCACCGCCTTGAACACACTTTTGGCATCTCCAGAACTGCTCTATCCTGATTTCAATCTTACCTCTCAGGCAGAACTCAAACTAACTATCAATGGCATACGATCAACAACAACATCATCTATCTCTTTTGGTGTCCCACAAGGCTCAGTTCTTGGCACTGTCCCATTTGTTTTGTACACCGACCCTCTTTTCAGCCTTGTCAGCTACATACCTTATAGACACTTTCAGATTGTTATTTATTTTTTTCTCAGTTATAGAAGTCCAAAACCCCAATAAAGTATATATTTTCTTAAAGCCCTGATATTGGGAAATTCGACTTTCCACAGTACACAGTCATTAAATACCTGAAAGAATTATTCTATCACAATAAAGTGTTCATCTTACTTCCCACGACCTTTTGAACCCTCTTCAGTCTGCATACAAACCACACAACAGTACTGAAACTGCTCTATTGAAAATAGTCAACGACATTCTGACCTCCTTGGATTCTGGCCAAATTACCATTTTCACTCTCTTAGATCTATACGCCGCATGCGATAGGGTCGATCATAACATCCTTCTCCACCGCCTTGAACATGCTCTAACCTGGTTTCAATCTTACCTCTCAGGCAAAACTCAAACTGTAACTATCAATTGCATACGATCAACAACATCTATCTCTTTTGGTGTCCCGCTAGGCTCAGTTCTTGACCCCGCCCTATTTGTTCTGTACGCTGCATATAGTACAATTACCCTCTTTTCACGTGACTTTTATGTAGGTTTTTTTTTTAGGCAACCTAAGTGGTTTTCTGCTGATATTTTAGACGCCATTAGAAAGCGTGATGTCTCACTAAAGCGTGCTAGACGAGAGTCTTCCGTAAGTAGTTGGAATGAATACAGGCATAATAGAAATACAGTAGTACGTCTCATTACCAGAGCTAAAAAGTCTTACTTTATGAGTACTTTAACCGATAACAAGTCAAACCCTGCGACGGTTTGGCGCATTTATGACAGTATAATGAAGTCAAATACTTCAAGTAGTCCAACTTTTACAGTGGACTCAACTTTCCTCACAAATAATGTAGATATTGCAAATGCCATTAACCAGCATTTTACACACATCAGTCAAAATACTAATAATTCTTGTCGTTCATCCAACTCTGTCAACTTTGACCATTTACTGGATTTTGTTAATGACAAATTAAGTTACGTCAGCAAGTTTGAATTTCCTCCTATTAAGAGAGACTTTGTCTTTTCATGTTTATCATAAAGCGAAATCAACTGTTGTGGACGATGTTAATGCCAAACTTTTACAAGTTGGTGCTCCTGTAATTGCTGACATCCTTACTTACCTGTTTAATATGAGTTTAAAATTTTCTGTTTTTCTTATGTTTTCAAATGTGCAAGAGTTGTTCCTCTGTACAAGGGTGGAGGTAACGTTGGAGATATGTTAAATTATCGTCCAATTTCAATTTTACCGTCTCTTTCTAAAGGTTTGGAGAGACATGTTCATAATGTTCTTTGTAACTACTTGTCATACACAAACTTACTGATTGACACCCAGTCTGGTTTTAGAAAACCCTTTTCCTGTCAAACTGCGTTGATTCGGCTCACCGACGAAATTTTACATAATATGGACAAGGGTTACTTCAACAGTCTTCTTTTACTTGATCTGTCCAAAGCGTTTGATCTTATCAACCACGACATTTTATTAAGGAAACTGTCTTGTTATGGTTTAGCAGATAACGTTGTTGCCTGGTTTATATCTTACCTCGCTTCTCGACAGCAAATTGTTTGTTGTTTAGGGTGTTTGTCAGAGAGGCGTAATATAACTACTGGTGTTCCCCAAGGTTCAATCCTGGGTCCATTGTTATTTATGCTCTTTATTAACGATCTATCTTTATGTGTTGATTCTTCAAGTTTACACATGTATGCAGATGACCAAACTTTGCTTGCAAGTGGTCAATCTATTGACGTTGTTAATGATAGAATGAATGATGCCATTTCACCAATTTCTAATTGGATTACGGCAAACTCAATGAGTATAAACGTAAAAAAAACAAAGTATCTTCTGGTAACTTCTAATTTTAAGTTGAATCGTCTAAAAGAGACAAACAACTCTTTATCTATACATGTTAATGGAATTGAAATTCCCCCGTGGATATAGTGGAAAAATCTTGGGAGTAACTGTTGATGAATGTTTATCGTGGAATGAACACATAGATATCCTTTTTAAGACTTTGAGTAGGAGAATGTTTCTGTTGTTAAGATTACGCACATTTATTCCAATGAGCCACCGCATCATATTATATAATGGTCTTATACAGAGTACTCTTGACTACTGTTGTGTTGTGTGGGGAAACACAACAGCAACAAATCTCAACAAAGTTTTCATTTTACAAAAGAGAGCTTTACGTATTCTGTTTGAATTACCTTTCGACTATCCTTCTCTTGAATTATTTTCTCGGTTCAATGTTCTGTCCATTATATACAAAGAATTGTTTATTTCATGGGAGTGTTAACATTTAAGTGTATGACTGGAAATGCACCAAAATATCTGTGTAAGTTCTTTGTATTTCAGAGTGATGTTCATCCTTATCAAACACATTCTGTTTCTCGTCAAGACTGTTGTATTCCAAAGTCAGTTTTAAATACTGGTCAACGGAGTTTTCATTACCGTGCCACAAAACTCTTGAATTCTCTGCCAAACGACATAAGACATGCGCCTAATATTGTACAGTTTAAGGTGAAGCTAAGAGAGTTTATCAAAGTGAATTTTCCATTGTGAACGACTTTATAATCTTATATGTACTTCTGCCATTATTAAGATTGTTGTATTTATTGAGCCCCGATGAAAATTACTTATTTAGTAACTCGGCCGCTCATTAAAGCCCTCTGCGGTGGGACCCGGGATCCAGCTTACGCAAAATTTGTGTGGGTGTTGATCGGGTGTGTTCATGTATAATGAGTATGTAAGTAGCGGTCCAGAGCGTTGATAGTTTATTTGCGTAATCTGTCAAATAAGCTCAGACTGGCTATAGCTGTACGCGTATAAGATTCTTTGAACAACCTTCAGCGCATTTCGAGCGGTGATCTCACTCTAGAACGGCAGTTTTAGACGATCAGAGACTACGGTACAGTGAATGTATACATACCTGCTACGATCTTTCGCAGCTTACGCTGATCGTGCTTTTGCCATTTTCAATTTACAGAACGGAAAGAAAGAATGTGTACTGGAGACCTTGAT
>LD347515.1:265000-354826 GCA_001465055.1 Ptychodera flava
TAACCTCGGGGACAATTCTGTCCACCAGCAGTGTTACCAACCCAGGATAGAAAATACGGATAGTTTTCAATCGGATTCGAACCCACAACATACGGCATCAGTCGCCCAGCTGAGAGGCCAGAGACAGAACCAGTCGGCTAAATCTCCACTCCCAAAAAAGAGTGGTTCAATAGCCGGCTAAGTTGTTACATTTTTCTGACTGAGACCGCTCAACACGTTGTAGAGTTCGTGAAGCACTCACGCACGCATGCTCACTATCATACATCGCACATACACACTACATCGAAGCGAAGAAACGAATTTCATCGCTTTAACTGGGCGAACGATAACCTCGGGGACAATTCTGTCCACCAGCAGTGTTACCAACCCAGGATAGAAAAGGTATGGTATGTAGCTACCTTAATGAGTATTTTCTGAGAAGGCTCTTTTTTGTTTGTTTTTTTTTTGTATGCTAATGTCTTTTCTTGGATATTCTTATAATCCATGGGAAAAAAATAGCTGTTTTGTCAAGACGTAAATTTTTGAAAAACATCTCTGAACCTTTGGGTAGAATAGTTATCTTTAAAAAATAAAATATGTCTAAGAGAATTTTGTTGGTCTTATTTTTAAAATAGTTTCCTCTATTTGTTATTTTATTCAAGTTTTCAGAAATATTCTCTGGGACTTGTTTAACGCCACAATATCTGCGAATTTTATACATTACTTTCATGATTTTATTTTCAAACCGAAGTTGGTTCATGTAAATGTGCTAAGTGAAGAACGTGTATACAGAAGAATCACCGCTCGCTGATTTGGACCATGCCTACACGTTTTGACAGGTTATATGATAAACGGGTATGTGCAGTATTTCGTGCACATACACATTGTGATCATCCAACAAACAAGCATGATGCCATTTTCTGAAATGCACAATACACGATGGCCGATATTTTTTTATCGTAATGTTAATTTTCCCTGTCACGTGATTATTTTTGAAAATGGAGGGAAATCTAAAATGCTGTTAAAATTTTGAATTTACATGCCAGTTTCGACATTTATGACAGTGTTATACACCTTTTTCAGTCTTCAATGCATATTATTCAAAGAAAACCCTTGGAAAATTGAGGATATTTTTTAGATTATTCAGATTATTACACATTCACAGCTAGTGTGGCTTTAAATCTAATAATTTATTTCAAATAAATTGGAAAATTGGAACATCACTAGAAAGAAAAGAGGGCGTCCACGATGAAGCTGCAATTGATGTGAAAGTTATGCAGGGCTCGGAAGAAAAAAGAAGACTAAATGAAGCAACTCATAATTAGATTACTCAAGTACTAAGTGAACATGAGGCTACAGTGCCCAAACAACCAGGGGCTGGT
Source organism: Ptychodera flava (assembly GCA_001465055.1). NCBI lineage: Eukaryota > Metazoa > Hemichordata > Enteropneusta > Ptychoderidae > Ptychodera > Ptychodera flava. The sequence continues at coordinate 266,362 of LD347515.1, forward strand.
AAAAAACCTGTTGAGAAGTATACACATTTGGATTGCCACATGCAAATGGTCCTACGTCACTGGCAGGTGGCAAATATTGCGGTATCTATGAGTACGCAAGCAATGACATCTGCGACAATGTCATGGACAACAATAACCAGAACTGTATTCACGGGGAAAGTTTTTGTGCATCATCAACAACTCTAGCATTGGTAGTAAGAAGTCTGCAACAGCAGGACTGGGAAAACGTTTTTCCAGAGTTCAAAGTATTCATTTCACATTCACAAGCATATTCTATGACCAATGAAATATGTTTATGGTAAGTACAGAACTACAACATCTTTGCTTCAAACGATGCTTCATGCAGATCACTGAAATTATTTCACATGAAACACCGGGATTGTCTTTGGACAATATTTTGTTGATCATGAGTACACGTAAACTAGCTCGTATAGGCATATACAAATAGGATTTATTGCTGTCATATCAGTACACTCATTATCGATACATAGACCCTTTTTTGTTGTAATAAAACTTGCTGATAAGAAAGAAAATTGGAGGAAGGGGCAATACAATACAATGTTAGACGAAAACTGTCCTAAAGTGCGAAATATTGGGTTCATATAGTCACTTGAGATTGATTATCCAAGTGACATCAGTGCCGCCGTCGAAATTGTAGACTTCAGCGGCTACAACTATTAATCAAAGCGTCTGTGAGGAGAGGCCCTTACAGAGAATATAAATTGCCTTCTAGAAGTATCATAGATATCTGGACGGCTTCCTGTATGAAGATACGATTGCAGCAACACTTTGACAGACGATGAAAGCTAGATTTTTTAACTAATACAGCATTTGTTCTTGCTTTACTGGACAAATACCCATGGATCCTATACACACATGAAAACCAACAACCAACTCGCCAAGCTATGGGAACTGATATGATTTTAAGATTTTCATTAGGAAGTCCCCATACACAACTCAGCTACATGCTAAAAATTGTAAATTTAGTACAGTGATTTACATTTTTGGTAGAAAAAATAATATAAAGTTATTAGGTCGACTATGAGTAATGATGCGATTGGTTGTGATGTGATTGGTTGCTAAGCCTTTCTGTCGATATCAACGACTTTGAGTACACCAAATCCTAAATGTTGCTACTGGTTCTACAAAAGACAGAAAACATGGCAAATACGAATGCCCATCCGGCTTGGATCTTCATGCTTCCAGAAACTGAAATATAAATAACATGAACATAATGTTAAAGTTTGGGATGCATTATCAGTAGAACAAACGAGACATCACATTTTTGATATCACTCTAATATTTCATATTTAAATTTAACACGATTGGAACTAATTTAGGATGATTGGATTTTCATATTTTCCAAATTTCTCAAAAGCATTAGGTGCCGTATAGCTGAATGTTGCAATATTGCAAATTACTCAAAAAAACAAGTGTGTAACGTAAAAAGAAAAGCAGATAAAATTACATTGTAGATTAAATCGTCATTACTTCACCATCCAATTATCCCAAATTAGTTCCAATCGTGTTATTTATGGTTGTTTAGGCTTACACCCGAATTTACAGTATACCAGTATTACTAATCCTAATGTAAATTAGTTAACAGATTTAAAACTGGTGCAGAATATTACAAATAACCAACAAAATAGACGTTTCGTTCATTTTATCTATTTTTTCAAATTTTTGGCACGTTGTTTTCGGTACTTTTGCAGGACACTTACGCAGACTGTTGACAATTTTTCAGTAAAGCTTGAACAATGTACCTATACTGCTTACCATTATATCAACAATAAAGATAAAGTTCCTAACCAAAATGGAAAACAAGTATGTTGATACACTGGCTTCTGGTCAGAGGTTTATATTCATTCTCCCATTTTCGAGCATTATCAGCAGAGCCAAATATTGACGTCCCTATCACGACTTTACTGCAGATAAGACCATCGGTATGGCATTACCCTATATTTACGTTAATTACTTAGTTGATAGTGTGCCTTGATAATTTGTCCTTGCTTAAAAAAAGTTGAAATGTTGATCACCAGGGATACCAGTCACCTGACGTTATCTCATGAATTCAAGAAATCGCCAATGCTCAAATTTTAAACGCTAATCATATGTATACAAAATGCATTTAATATCCTGACATACCTCCGCCCCCTCCTATTGTATTGTTGCGCTCGTAGTTAGGGGAATTACGAGTTGAGAGGTACCAGTCTGGATCGTAATGCTTTCAGTAACTGAAGCCGACACACCAAGATGTAGATTTAACACAACCTTGTACTTTATTGCAAGATGGCGACCGTGTCGTTCACTGTCAACGGTCTGATCTCCAGTCTCAGTCTAAAACCTCTACAGAGTTAAATACATCTTTAAACTTACATAATTACACAAGTTATCACGTGGTAATTTTCCCGCCAGTCTTTGATTGTTTCTTAAGATTAAATAAGATCACACCATGGAATATCCCATTCTCGATTGTTCTCAATGAAATCTTAACCAATAATTAATTAAACTATCACACTATCTCTTATCTGCTTCTCGTACGATCTGAGTCAATGAACTTCACACGCCTTGGCCACATGAGGGACGCTTCAAGATATAATTTCTACAGGGAGGGGCGTTACACTCTCCCACCTTTTTTATAACCAGCGTCCTCGCTGGTCAAAACAAGTGACGAAGCATGGCGATAGCTGACAATTGCAATCTACTTAAAATAAAAAAAATACATTAATCGTAAGGCAGTGTGGTTAAAATACGTAGAAATCACATATTTTACAAGTTAGCATAAAGTCATTCATTATTCGTGCACCTACAAAATTACAGACTAACATTAACGCATCTAAAATACTTACAGAAATACTAATAAAATCACTAAAATACATCCAACTACAAACTCAAAGTTCAACTATTCTACATAAAATACAGAAAATTGACGAAAATCATTCGAAAATCGTAACATGTATCAGTGATAATTTTCTTGAATTTGTCTGAAAGGGTGGGTTAGCTGGAAGGGGTGGACATTGAGAAGGATGACGTAATTTTGCTTGGTGTATTCTGATATCACGGTCAAAGGTTCAAGGTAACCATAGTAACGACCATTAGGCATCACCAGACTGTAGCAAATAGCAACTCCTGTGCCAATATTCGGGGCTCTTTCTATCTCCAAAATCTTCATAAAACATAAAACAACAAAACATCAACACAAAACCTCCTCAACAACGTTAAAAACTCCAAAAAACGCGATAAACCTCACTATCGCTCTATCTCCAAAAACTCAATTCCTCAGGCCATCGGTCAAAACAAAGGACCATTGTATCACTTACGGATCACTAGCACTGGTATTCCTAGCCAACTGAGGGGAGATACACAACAAAACATCCAAAACTCCTTACACTTTCTTCTTCAACAACAACATAACTTCAACTTCATCAAAACAAAACAAAACAACACTTCAAAAAGAAAGACGCCTCGTTTGCATACAAGTCCAAAGTATTATCCTAATAAAAGAGTGGTTTCCAAAATACCAGAAAATTCACCAAAAACAAAAAAAAAGTCATGCATGCTTATTTGCTTTGCTGTCGGACTTTATGAGTGGGTTTACCTATAGTGGGGACTGGATTTGACTTCAAACTTTCCAAAGCTGTGTCATTCAGATTCTCCTCCGGTTCCCATGTGTTATGTTTCGCGTCGTATCCATGCCATTTTATCAAATATTCGCGCTTTCCATTTCGATATCTACATTTTTCAATTTTCTCTATACCAAAGTACTTATTCTTATTATTATCATCACACTCATCATCAGTTTGTGATACAGAAAGCTGACTTAATCATTCTTCAGCGCGCTCATGAATTTCGCGGCGACGTTGTTTGTTTCATTGATTATTATCAGATGACTCGAGGGGCGTTTCACTGGCACTAAAGTAAATGTCAGTATCTGACTCTAAGTGGTAATCTACAGTTGCTGGGTGTGGCAGGTTGTGTACGTCATCGTTTGTCTCACTATCATCAGTGCTGTACTGACTCGATTGTGAATCTAACAGTCGGCGTGGTCTCAGATGGGCGTGTTTCAATCGATTAACGTGAACAACATTTTTGTACGGTTTTACATTTTCTATTGGTTGTAAACGGTAGTTTACTGGGGATACTTGCGCGCTGATCGTGTATGGGCCTCGATAGGGATGGGCGAACTTTGGAATTTTTCCGACTGCCACTGCTGGAGAGTGTAAATAGACTGTATCGCCTACTTTAAACTTGACAATCTTGCCCAATTTTCTGTCGTGTCTTTCCTTCATTACATTTTGCGCTCTGTGTATGTTTTCTTTGGCTAACCAAACCGCTAAGTTTCGTTTCTGCACTATGTCTTTCAAATGGAAATCTATATTTCTTGATCTTGACTGTTGTGGCAAAATTTCTACATCCACCGGAAGTTTCGCTTCATATCCGAACATTGCCATGAAAGGACTGACACCAGTCGTCTCATGCGGACTTGATCGATACGCAAACATCACGGAAGCTAAATATTGATCCCAATCATCTTCTCTTTCAGACACATACATAGACAACATGCTCAGAAGACTCTGGTTCATACGTTCCGTACCCCCATTGGAGCTCGGGTGATAAGGACTGGTAAAACGCTTTGTAATTTCAAAATAACGACAAACTTCTTTGACAATTTGTGACGTAAATGCTGGTCCTTGATCTGAGATTAAAATACTGGGGAAACCGAATATACAAAGGATTTGCGCAAACATAATCTTAGCAACTGTCTCAGCCTTCATATCAGGGGTTGCAAATGCCCCACTAAATTTCGTTAAATATTCCTTAAACAACAAAACGTACTTATTGCCTTGTTTTGTTTCTTTCAAGGGACCTAGAAAATCAACTCCAACTCGTTGCATAACTGAGGACACGGGGATGGGGAGCAAAGGTGCTTTACCTCGAGGACCGCGCTTGTGCGAGTGACATTTCACGCATGAATTTACGTAATCAGTAACGTCCTTGATCATTGTTTTCCAGAAATAACGCAACCTTATAGTCTCCAAAGTACGGCGTACACCTTGATGACCAGCTGTGATATCATCATGCATTCTCTGAAGGATATAAAGTTGCAATGATCGGGGAACCACAACCTGTCTAACGCATTTCTCTTTATTTGCAGCCTTACCTGTCGCATTCCAGTAATGATATAACACACCGTCAATGATTGCATAGTTATCACTATCACATGTCACGTATCGCGCCAATTTATCGTCATTCGGTAATTCGCCTTTCTCGATAAAATCAAACCAATATTTTAACTGACTATCTTTTCTCTGCAAATTCTTAATCCGTGTCAACGCCTCATCTTCCTCTACTGTTTGATCAGCACTACTCGAGTCACGGCGACTAATCTCTAGATTGCCATCATCAACATCATCACTAGATTGTAATTCCGCGCCTGTTTTAGATTCAGTCTCCGTATACAATTGTCGTACATCCGTTACAACATCATCATTGGAGGGGATACCTATTTTATTTACTGGGACCACCGATTCGCTACTTTGAATTTCCGTAGACATACCTGTATCATTACCTTCATTTGATTTTGTCGCGTCGAAATCAATATCTACTTCCAATTTCTCATCATCAATGAAATCTCTACCACTGAAATCGGAACTATTGTCACAAACTTCCGAGTATTTCCTACGAGACAATCCGTCCGCATGTGCAATAGACTTCCCTGGTTTATGAACAATTTCAAAATCATAACCCTGCACTTTAAGTATCCAACGAGCGATTCTACCTGAAGGTTTCTTAATTCTGAACAAATACGGGAGATTTGCGTGATCAGTAATAATTTGAAATTTCGTTGAACGCAAGTAAGGGTCACATTGGGCCAGACCATGTATAACCGCGATAGCCTCCCTTTCTGTCGTTGTGTGTCACTGTTGCGCTGCGCTGAGGGAACGCCCACCATAAACGATAGGTCTCTCTACACCGTCTTGCTCTTGTGTCAATACAAAACCAACGCTATAGGCCGATGCATCTGTGTATAATTTGAAAGGTTCGCCGAAACGTGGAAATCCTAGAACTGGGGCAGTAATAAGGGCTTGTTTAAGAGTATCAAACGCTTCCTGACACTCATCATTCCAATAAAATTTAACCTCCTTCTTCAACAATTTATAAAGGGGACCAGCAATCTTTGCAAAATCTTTGATAAAACGACTATAAAAGCCAACACAACCTAAAAATGCACGTAATTCGGAAACATTCTTGGGGACGGGGAAATCTCGAACAGCACTCACCTTTTTCGAATCAACAGAAATTCCATCTTTGTTGAGAATATGACCAAGAAATTTCACCTGTTTCTTACCAAAAGAACACTTCTGAGGACGAAGTTTCAACCCAGCCTCACGGAGGCGAGACAAAACCGCGTCGAGATGTTGTAAGTGTTCTTCGAACGTCCTTGAGAAGACAATCAAATCATCAATATACACCAACACATAATGCCATAACATATTCCTGAAAATAAACTGCATAGTACGTTGAAAAGAATTAGCTGAATTTCTCATACCTTGGGGAAGTCGATTAAATTCATACAAACCATCATGACAGACAAAGGCCGTTTTGTGGGTGTCTCGTTCGTCAATGGCAATTTGCCAAAAACCGGACATCATGTCTAAAGTCGAAAAGTACTGGGGATTTTGATCACCGATCATTTCAAGGGACTCTGTAAGGTTTGGGATAGGAAATACATTCGGTTTAGTAAGAGAATTTACTCGTCTATAATCTAAGCAAAAACGATACTCGTTTGATGATGATGATTTCTTCACGAGCACGACCGGGGAAGAGAACTGAGAAGTGCTTGGGGAAATTATACCTTGGGCCAGCAAATTATCAACTTCCTTCTCAATGACCTTGCGCTTTTCTGGGTCAACTCTATAGGGCAGCATTTTAACAGGTTGAGCCCCCGGGACTAATTCAATTCTATGCTTTATGACATCACAGTAACCCAACTTCTTATCATCACCAACAAATGCTTGTCAATTTTTCCATAATATTTCTTGCAAACTCTTTCTTTGTTGATCACTCAAAAATGAATCACTAAAATCAAACTGACTCAGAAATCGTTGACGGGCGGATTCATTTACTTGCTCATTCACATTCGTACCAACATCAATATCCAAATTATGAACAGTGGCACCCCCGGGAAGAAAACGGAACGCCCCCAGTTTTGTCCCCTTTCTTATGTATACATCCCTTTCGGTCGTATTAACTAATCTTACTGGAACTTTGTTCGTCTTTGTCATCGATAAAACACGTGCTGCCACGACTCCCAAATCGCTCAAAGTTTTGGTGTTTTCTGCATGTCCCAGAATTCCATCGGGCATATGACCATTAAATTTACTGGAAATTTCAAATTCTGATCGAGGTGGAACAGTGAAGCCCTCGGTAGCCTTGACAACCAAAGCCAAACGAAGCTTTAATCTCTTACTAGCAATATCAATTACAGCTCTATACTTTGTAAGAAAATCAACACCAATAATTAACTTTTGTTTCAAATTTTCAAATAAATGAATCGACATCATAACTTTCTTACCAGCAATATTAACACGTGCATTTACAACACCCTTAATTGGAATTTGACAATCATCTGCTAATTTGATTGCGTTGTAATTTGACTTGTGAATTCTTTGATTACGCAATTTGGGAATTTCAGATAACAAACTCACCGGAGCAACCGTAATGGCAGCACCTGTATCAACAATTGCTGGAACATTCTGATTCATTATACTAACATTGATAACACTAATACCTTGTACACAATTATCATCAATATTCAAATTACACACGCTCTTAACATTTTCAAATATCCCCTTATCTGGCCGTTCACAGGTACCATCCCCTTGATTCTTTCTCCAAACACCTGCCGGCTTTATTCGTTTTTTTCTTGGTATCCACGCCCCCCTGCCCAACAGTTACGAGCAATATGGCCAGCTTGACCGCAATTATAACAAACTTTAGCACCTTGCCCAACATTATTATTACTATAATTACCGCTCAGACATGCAGATTTAATGTGCCAACCCCTCCGCAATTATAACAAACCACATTTTGATTGATTTGCCGATTTTGACAAGTATGTTGTCTCCCTTTGTTCCTGAAATGCTGGCTATTGTTCCGTTGGTACGAGTACGAGTTCTGTCTCTGGTCATAATTATCACTAAAATTAGGACGTACCGTTTCTACTTGTACTGGTGCTGGTGATATCCCGCTCGTCGCTGCAACCTGTGGTACGGCGGCCTTCTTTTCTTCTGCCAGAGTTTTATTCTGTTCGACCAGCATCATGACGACCTTCGTCAGTTCCGATGTCGAAGAACCATCGTCCTCAGGCAGATCAACCACTAACTCGCCGGTTTTCACGGATGTGAAAGCCGCCCTGAAGTCCTTGGGGTCCCGTCCAGCGACGAACTTCTTCAGCTTTGGCCGTAGTCCCTGGAGGAAAGCGCTCAAAAGTTCGGCATCAGCTCGACCATACCGATCACACTTGTCTTTCAGGCGACCTGCATAACTCTCCACAGATTCGTTCGGCCCCTGGCGAATGCTGCGAATTTCTTCATCATTACGCCACCTCGGTGCCTGTCGGGTAAAACGCTCACGAAAAGCGTTTCTAAGGGCCTCCCAATTTCCCAAGATTTCCTCTGGCTGTGAGTTAAACCAACGCTCGGCCTCATCAGTCAGTAGCAAACCAAAGACATCACGGATATTGTTTGGCTGTAATTGTCTCAAGTGCATGTACAGTTCAAACTTCCTCATCCATTTCTGAGGGCAGTCGCTCTCTCGCCCAGTGTACCTAGGAGGCATGATATTTGCACTAATAGTCAAATTGTCAACATGCCTACCTAGAGCATCAATTTCGGCTTTTCGGGCTTCTTGCCCTCATTCTCTTAAACCCAGCACCTGTTGAAGTATCTCTCCGATGTGCTCCTGGAGGTTGTCATATCGCTCATCCTGCTGCTGGTTCAGTGGTACAGCTACTGGTATATCTGCTTGTTCTGCCATGTTTGGTTCTTGTCGCCTGATAATTCTACCAGATCTAAGAATCATATATTCGTCCTGCTTCAGAATACTCCGGATTCTCACACCAAATTGTTGCGCTCGTAGTTAGGGGAATTACGAGTTGAGAGGTACCAGTCTGGATCGTAATGCTTTCAGTAACTGAAGCCGACACACCAAGATGTAGATTTAACACAACCTTGTACTTTATTGCAAGATGGCGACCATGTCGTTCACTTTCAACGGTCTGATCTCCAGTCTCAGTCTAAAACCTCTACAGAGTTAAATACATCTTTAAACTTACATAATTACACAAGTTATCACGTGGTAATTTTCCCGCCAGTCTTTGATTGTTTCTTAAGATTAAATAAGATCACACCATGGAATATCCCATTCTCGATTGTTCTCAATGAAATCTTAACCAATAATTAATTAAACTATCACACTATCTCTTATCTGCTTCTCGTACGATCTGAGTCAATGAACTTCACACGCCTTGGCCACGTGAGGGACGCTTCAAGATATAATCTCTACAGGGAGGGGCGTTACAGTATCGTAGAACTCTTCCGCCGACCAGGTAAAGTGACCACATGTTCTGAAATTCTTCGGCGGCTTCTTCATCTCGCTCTCGTCACCTTCTTTGATCATCAGGGCCATTCCTTCAACTTGGTGTATTTCGATGTGACAGTGTACGAACCACCAGCCTAATAAACAAAAAAGTAATGGTGAGGATTAGAACGTCATGCAAGGTTGTGTCTGATTGAGAATACTGAGAAACTTTCAAACGGCAGAATTCAATGCTAGTAATTAACTGATCACCACTCAACAGAAAACTATATGCGATCGTGTACGAGGGCAAGGCAATCGAGCGGGAGGGAGATTTTTTTCTCCTCTGTGTAATCGGGCAATTTGTATGAGTAGCGGGGGGGAGTCTTCTCCGTGCAATCGGGCAATTTAAATTTGCATATGAAGCGGGTGGGAAGTGAGACACTTGAACAAGGTCAGGTAAGTGAGCCGGGAGAATGATTTAGTTGTGTTCTGGAGTTCGCAGATTGAAATTCTGATAACAAAAGAGCTAGTTCAGGGGTGTGGGGCATATATTTAGGCGGGCCTAGTTGGGGTAAAAGGGAAAGTTCTCCGTAGGTTCTGCGGAGAGGGTGATACGGGGAAGGCAGTTGCATACAGCTTTCGCTTTCCTCTTCCCCTCTTTGTTCAACATTAGTCAGAACGTAAACAATCTTGTAAAATTAATCGTCTTTTCGAATGCTATTGCAGCGTCGAGGCGTATTAAATTTAACTTCATCTACGATTTTCATCTCTTACAGAGTGAGGTCTTTCCTGGACATGTTGACGCCATACTGAACTACGCCTCACAACCATTGAGGCGCCCAACGATACCGCCCTCATCGAGCCCATGTACATCATCAAGGCATTGCATAGTAGTAAATTGTCCTTCCTGTGAGTATTGTTCTCTTGTTCACGTAAGGCTCTAATCGTTTTAATCTGTAACCGCCCTATTTATCGCTCATGAGAACACCCTTTTCTCCCCGGTACACTTTGATTAAGAAGACACATCTAGGTTTTTCAAACAACGGACACATGCTCAACTTCAGAATCTCTGATTGTGCAAAGCAGAGTGATTTTTTCATTGTTCTATAGTAGCGAATAGCTCGAGCGAGACCATGATGTCACTGACGTCCCATTGAAAGTCAATTCTGGTAACTGCATTTTTGACTGCTAACAGTCCCTCTGTGGACTGTTACATACGAAATTCAGGCGAATATTCACTGTAGGGCGATCTCCGCGTTCACATTGCCAGTCCGCTATTGGGGATGATTCAAGTACAAAGGAATATGGGAAAGAGTATGGAATAAGGGCGAAAGACAACGTCGGGAATGCCAGACTAGGGGTAGTGAGGGTCGAATATTGTAGGTCGAAATTATCCCGAACGACACGCTGATTTTGTAGGTCACAGTGGCAGACATATAGAAATAGGTCAAAGTACGATCTCCTGTGATTATTTTGACCATGGAGTCGCAAATCATTATTATATACACCGAAAAATCAGTGTAAACATATTTCGCACAGCATTTGATGTGGAATAATGTGGACTTTTTAAAAAGGGGAAATGATATGCATCAAAGAAAGGCATTGCCACTTTAACAAAATACGATAATCATAATAAAGTACGCTTATTGCTCGCATATAAGCCCACACATCAATTAGCTGAAATGCAATGTCTCACACAGTCGTGCATGTTTGAAAATCTCTTCCTCACGCATTTTGTACCCTAGTTTTGGACCGACTTCTCACACTTTGTATTATCGCGCAAGTAAATTTTATTTTCCTATGTCTGACGAATACTAATTGGTCATTTGTTGTCCCCGCACCAAAGGCGTGCATATTATTTGACAATTAGATTTCGTGTACTTTAAAACCGGAACTATAGCCCTGTGCAGACGACACACTTCAAAGTGAAAGGGTTTTTTCACTCCCCGTCGATGACAAATATGTAAAGACATAGCAAAGTGCCATGACGTTGGTTGTTTTGATTATTACATCGCCAAATAAGCCAACGACAAAAAACGACAAAATCCTCTGCAGGTAGCACAAAAATAAAAAGAAAAGAAATTGGTAAAATTGTGAATGTTACCATTTTTATGGAAGAAAATTCACTTGCTGATTTTTATCCTTTCAGTTATTTTCCCGCAAACAAATACGCAGACTGCATTCCTCTATCAACTCTAACAGCGCCCGCAAGCTAGCCTCGCCCGCCACCTATACCAAACAGCGAGAGCGATGCTAAAGAACCCTTCATCAATTTTCACTTCGCCGGGGGAGTTTCACAGAGGTCGTCGGTCAACGGAAGGCGGTTTATTCCACCGAGCACACCACCTATGGTACATACGTTCTATTTTCTTGATAATCTTCTGAAAATCTTACTGTAACTATAAACAGAATAACAAGGGAGGAGGCCTAGTTTTTCCAAAATAAAAGATCTTGTGTACATATGCACTGTCAATCATCCTACTCTTGTCAAGTACATTTAAATTTAATCAAAATTATGCATCTTGCAATCCTCAGGCAGAACTGTAATCATCGGCGCTGTAATTAAATACAGGTTCAACCTGAAAAAGCCGTCATTTTGACTATCATATCGGCCACATCTTGCGTTCATATCGGTGTGCAAAATATGGCGACCTCCCTCCAATATTTTGTATGCGCAAAATGCCGTGACTGTTTGAAATGTTTGCTCGAGAAAGAGCAACCCCAAACAAAACATCCAGTCCCTGATAACAATACGGGGTTTCCTTCTTATTAGTGTTGGGGAGTGAGTGTATGGGGAAAACAGTATTTCAAATATCCGATTTCATGTTAGTCATATAAATATCAGTTGCTGACGTGACAAGTAAAAAGTAGGCTATGGCAAGTAAGCCACAAAGGTATTTTGTTATCATAATAAGCGATAGGCCCGTAGATCTTACTTTTATTTACCACTTTATTCCATTGCACTCATATCCGGGGGAATGTTCCATTACAATTTTCTGAAATCATGGTACCTATACTACAGAAGTCCTTTGCTGAATAAGATCGATAAATTCTCAATCAGTTCGAACTCATCGTGTAGGGAATACACCACGGTCGTAACCGCTCGGCCCCCACCTTACGTAAGGGTGGCTCAAATTATGAAAGCCATAAGGGACATAGAAAAAATAAATATTATGAAATATTATGTCATGCGCACCAGATAATGTCTCTTGCGCACGAGATAGTAATTCGTGCGCTTAAGATAGCATGTCGTGCGCACGTGATAATTTCTCTTGGCCATGAGATAGTATATCGTGCGCACTAGATAGTTTCTTGTGACCACAAGATAGTATTGCGTGCGCATGTGATACCTATCTCGATGACATGGGATAGGAAGTTTCTCGTGCACACGTGAAATTATCTCGTGCGAATGTGTTAGTTTCTCGTGCACACTTGATAATATTAGTAACCTTAATATTAATAATCTAGTGCGCGCGAGAACCTTTCTAGTTAGCAAGTGATACTATCACATGTGCACTAGATTCGCGCGCACTAAGTAGTTTTTGAATCGTACTGCCTTGCTAAGGTGCCCACAATCCTAATTAGTCATTCATCTGCCATATGTTATTTTTGATGTTTCTTGTACATTTGAAAACAAATTATGAAGCAAATATTGATATTTATTCTACCTCTCGTTTATCATATCGCTGACTGGTTGTGCTATGCCTAGGTTTTGTGCGTAATAAGAAGGCAATTTATGGTTAAAATTTACATTTGTATAGTTTGAACAAATCGAATTAGTTATTGCAAAGCAAACACTATACCTTCCAACATTGTTGACATGGGATTTAGAATTTCAGCAATCCCTGTTACTGCCGATGTCCTAGAAATTTGGCGTACTTCCGTCCTATATAGTGGCATACGTTATTCATAACTACTTTCTTGTGTTAAGACAAACTTGCTGTTTTTGCATTTTATCACGAACAAAGTTTTCAATCGGGTTCGAAGGATAATAAATAATATGTGATTGACAAACATCCTTTTGAACTGATCCTCTAAAATCTGCCTTCGAATTGAAAGATCATGTTTGTGAGCAAATTGATGGAGCAAGTGAGAAATCACAAAATGATGAGAGCCAAAACGTTAAAACTACCTTTTGACGGAGAATGTCAAGGCAAGTGATGACTTCATACTGACATTTTCTTATAAAGAGAACAGACTGAATAAAACACTAATTGCAATTTTAAAGTCTCCCCTCCGAGTTATGTAGATAAAAATGTAAAATGTTTGTGAAAAATGCAACATCGGTGAATTTATCTCAATGTCGAGCATTCGAAATGAACAACATATGTTCCCATAAAGAACGAAAGAATAGTTTCGTTTCAAAATCCGACATCGACAACTGTGTCGCAAACAGGGGGTTGTTGAAATACTAATAGCGTGTCAATGGCGGAGGGTATAGTTTCATCACAAAATAGAACAGGTGTCACATAGATATATATCATTATTTGTCGGAAACCGACAGTGAACGGAACAGCTTTGTTTTGAATTGAATGCATGGATAAAAAGTTAAAAAACGATTGAGAAGGAGATGACATTCCATCAGTACAATCATCAGACATGTATATTGATGGAAAGCTTTATCGTAATACTTCATTCTTGATTACTAAAGGTATATACAACTCACTGAACAAATTACAAACAAAAAGAACAAGAAACAATGTAGCTTTCAAAGTGGCAAAGTGTGACCAATTGAATTAATTGAATTTTCAATGAGATGCAGGCTTAATGAGATGCAATTATGAATAAGATTTGTTCTGGCAAAACAAAGTGATACAAAATCTACATTTTCCATTAATTACTATCATTTCTTTGTTCAGTGTTAAGTCACAAACGCACAACAGCACAACCGTCAGCCAGATGATAAATAAGAGGTTGAATAAAATTTAATATTATTTCAAAATTGGTTTGCAATGCTTCAGAAACATGAAAAAGAACCCCAATGGCCAACAAAGAACCAATAAGAAATTTGGACACCTCAGCAAGGCTTTAGTAGGTTCAACAACTATCTAGTGCGAGTGAAGTACTATGTCGTGCGCACAAGATAGTATCTCGTGCGCACGTGATAGTATCATGTGCGCACTAGAAAGTATCTCACGCTAACACGTATCTCATGCTAACACGTGGGCATGAGATACTTTCACGTGCACACAAAATGGTAATTAGCACGCACGAGATACTGGCACGAGAAACTTCCTATCATGTGCGCACGAGATACTATCTAGTGGCCACAACAAACTATCTCGTGCGCACGAGACACTTTCACGTGCGACCGAGATAATAATTTTTTTTCTCAAAAATGTCCTTTGTGGGCTTTCAAATTCAATAACCGAGCTATTTTATATTGTAATGATTTCTGACCGCGACCCCTCCACACAATGTACAGTCAATGAAGCACGTGCACCACTCTATCGCTATGACACATCGGATACAAAATTAACCAAAGCAAAGATGGCATCGCTTGTGCTAAACTGGGCATTACAAAGAATATAGTGAATGATATGATTATTAATTATTAATTATTAATTATTGCAGAAGACAAAATGTTTGTGGAATCGGACAATGATATAGTGTGACAACGCTTGGACACTCAGTAAATAAATATCTATTTCCCACCTGATTTCAAAATTGAAAAGAACTCATTTTTAAACAATTATTTTCTCGTTTCCCTGCAGACCCTGCCCGGTGGTGACTATGGTGACTATATGACATTGTGTAACGAGGCTGAGTGTTCAGCACAACACTGCAGTTGTACTCACTTCATTGAAATCAAGACCGGCAAAGTGGTTCAGATTAAACTTTATAACATTGTTACGGCGATAGACGGCAAAATGTGATGATTTTGAGCTCTTAAGTATAAAAATGTTACTTCTTCCAATGGCTTGTCAATTTGATGCGCGCACCTTTATAATGTGGCTACCCTACGAACATGTTCTGACGTCACGGATGTCCTGAGAAGTTACAGGTGCCTTAACTGGACTTGTTCAAACTTCACACAAATATGACTCCCTACTGATAATGCACTGATTTTTGCATCACATAGGGTGATAAGACCATCGTATAGTATCACCATGGTATCGAGTTTTTCGTCGGTCTAGTCCACGATACGATTACACGCAAAAAAACCTAGATACGTTTAGGTATCAATAATTCGCTATATTATAATCAATCAAGAAGGCAAAGTCTGCGCCTATATATCAGTCTGTGACAATTTTACAATATTGCAGTGAACCACATGTTGCTTGCGTAAGCACTTTGTTACGAATATGTCTCTAGCCATCAGTCTGTCTGACTAACTGTCCGTCGACTTATTTGTTCATCTATCTATCTATCTATCTATCTATCTATCTATCTATCTATCTATCTATCTATCTATCTATCTGTGCAAGTAAGGTAATATACACAGTTTTTATTAATGTATTGGTTCAAATGCAGGTAATGGCTTACATGGAACTGCTCATCCTGTGCATATTCACGGCCACCACTTCTACGTGGTGAAAACTGGTTTTGCCCAATACGACGCTAACGGGAAATACATTGCAGACAACGAGGACATCGACTGTGGAGGGCAGGAGCGGTGCAACAATGCCAAGTGGCGTGACCCTAACTGGGCAGGTGACAACATCCCCGGTCTTAACCTGGTCAACCCGCCAATGAAGGATACCATCATTGTGCCAGTTGGTGGATATGTTGTTGTTCGCTATGTCGCTGATAATCCTGGTATGTATTCATATCAGGCCTGCTTCATGCTATGCACTGAGGTAGAATGTACCTCGGGGACAGATATTTTTACCCTCGAAATTTTCCAATTCTTTTCGTATCTACCACTTGTGCGGCTCGTTTTGAATCCCTTTGAGTAAAAAAATCACCGTTTTATTTTCTGAATATCGGAAATTTTTGTTTTCTCTATGAAATAAATAAATGGCGGCCATTTTGAATTTCAAATACTGGTAAATCTTGTTACTTTGTTTCTCTAGTACCAAAATTTGCAGATTTTTGCACGATTTTTATTTTAGGTTTTAAAAAATGAATGGTTGAAAGATTCCTTGTGAAAAATATGAGCAAAAGTTTTAAGTATTTCACTTATGAGGCGCATACTGCGTTAAAATCGACAGTATTTTAACAAAGTAAATATGTCGTATTCCCTTTCGAGAGTACTCCAATAACTGTGGAAACATGCTATGGTTACTTCCTCTCTTGAAAAAATGTTACCGACTGACTATTCCCTGATTTTGTACTTTCTAATACTGTAACGTATACGAAAATTTTAACAAATGCTTTGACACAATCCTATATGGGGCGCTATTAGTACAACATTGACTTATGATAAGATGCTTTTGACGGTACTAATTGATGTGTGAATGGTTTATCTGATAAAAATCATGGAATAAATTGACAATTTGTTGGTAGTTTGCGCCTCAAAAATCAAATACTTAAATTTTTGCTCAAATTGTTGCAAACATTTTAAATTGTGAATGTAACACGAGAATAAAGAATTGTTTTAACCCCAGACCTTAGACTACCCGTCCCGGAGATGTTATTGGATTCCAGATTGATGAGTGTTATCATCTTCGTCAGATCAATCAAATACAAGCCATTCTCAAATCAGCTGTATTACATTTAGTATATCTTACTCAGCAGAAATCCACATTTCAACATCGAAACAATTATTTTGTAGGCTGGTGGTTCGTCCATTGTCATATTGCAATACACCAAGTTGAAGGGATGGCCATGATGTTCAAAGAAGGAGATGAAAGTGAAATGAATGCTCCACCAGACGGTTTCAGAAGCTGCGGACACTTTGACTGGTCTGCAGAGGATTTCTTTGAGAAAATACGGTCCCCTGCACCTGGTGAGTATAATAGAATGGCAAGGATTCATACATATGCTCTCCTGGCGGCCTTGGTTGTCTCTTCAGCTGTATTGCCACCACACTGTTCATTAGCTGCATTTTCGACTGAATTAGATTATTCTTCTAAATGAGTTTGAATAAAAAGGTTAGCATAAATGTATCACAAAAATGGAGGTCTGCTGAATTACAGTATATCCCAGGTTAAGTTGTTTCGAGTATATCAACCGGTACCTTCTAAAGATTAGAACAATCCTCAGTTTGTACGCTTGTATATATGCATGTATGTATGTATGTATGTATGTATGTATGTATGTATGTATGTATGTATGTATGTATGTATGTATGTATGTATGTATGTAGGTAGGTAGGTAGGTAGGTAGGTAGGTAGGTAGGTAGGTAGGTAGGTAGGTAGGTAGGTATTTGTGTAATGTTATTTTGTATGAGTTCCTGTGAATGTCTGAGATGGAAAGTGGTTTTAGATTTTTCATGAAATAAAAAAGACTCATGGCCGTTCAGTATTGTTGAAAACTGGATGAAACTCGTTGACTTATCTCCTTTATCCTTTTGTGTTTTTCAGTTTCTTCAAGCATGAAAGTAACAGCTGGATGGAATGTCTTTTATGCTCTACTTCTTGTACTAGCATTCCGTGTGAGGAACCACTAGATTTGTAGAATAATGATTTAAGGTCGCAAGTTCATTGTCGTCATAATTCATGATAAAGTAAGGTATCTGCTTCAAGTATCAAAGTGAAACGACATATCGTAGTAAACAACTTACTGATGTCATCGTCGCATTTGTACAAATCTCAGCATTTTTGCCAGAACTGCTGTGTTTGTTTTGTAGCACTTGTATCCATGGAAGTACAATGAACGAATTTATATTTTAGTTCTTCTGCTGTAGAAAAGTCATGAACGAATGAATGAATGAATGAATGAATGAATGAATGAATGAATGAATGAATGAATGAATAAAAAAATAAATAAATAAATAAATAAATGAATGAATGAATGAATGAATGAATGAATGAATGAATGAATGAATGATGAATAAATGAAAATGTCTCGGAAAAGTTCACTATTTTTTAAAACCTTTGCGGATTTGTATTTTCTTTACTCAAGATTAATTACACTCCGTCCCGTACTCAGTTTCAGGTATGTTCTTTGTCGTCTCTTTATGATTTGCTATTTCTAGTTATGTGCAGATACAGTACGTACTGTTTGAATCTGACGACACCTTACATCAAAGACATCCGTATATTGTAGAGCGCAAGAGACAATATGCATTTGCGTTAGGCATTTCAGTTATATAGCGTACATAGTCCATGGGGGATAGTAGCTTGCTATTTCATGCCAATTACTATATATTAAGACGATTCGTGACCAGGTTTGGTACCCCGTCAGCACTGTGATGCGCCAGTTAAATAGTACAGATGCATAGTCCCACATGAGCTCATTTTTATCTATATCAATTTACATAATAATAAACATAATTGGCTTGTTCAACAAGTAGCATGACTGTATGTTTGACTTTATGTAAACTTTGTGAATTCATAGTTTGAAGCATGGCTCAAATTATAAGATCGATAGCCGGGTCTTGTGATTCAATATGTGTGCATTAAACACCAGATCAGGTCATGTTTGTACACGAGATACACATCGCATTATCAAACACTCTAGTATTGATAGAATAAAAGTCTGCAACAGTAGGACTGGGAAACTGTTTTTTTCCAGAGTACAAGGTATTTATTTCACATCAACGAGCAAATACTATGACCAAAACTAAATTTATTTTAAGTATATCGTCTATTTGTCCAGTACTACAACATTTTTGCTTCAAAGGATGCATCATGTAGATCATTGGATTCATTTCACATGAAACAACATGAGGGTCTTTAAACAATAGTTGTACGGACATGAGTACATGTAAACTAGCTCATTTAAGTATATTCAATGCTGTCGTATCATGACACTCATTACAGTTTCATAGAACCTTTATAGTGGTAATACTACTACTACGAGATACACATCGAATCATCAAACACTCTGGTATTGATTGAATAAAAGTCTGCAACAGTAGAACTTGGAAATTATGTTTTTCCAGAGTACAAGGTATTTATTTCACATCAACGAGCAAATACTATGACCAAAAACTAAAGTTTATCTGAAGTATATCGTCCATTTGTACAGTACTACAACATTTTTGCTTCAAGGGATGCACCAAGTAGCTCATTCAAATCATTTCACATGAAACAACAGAATTGAATATACTTAAACTAGCTCATTTAAGTATATTCAATGCTGTCGTATCATAACACTCATTATAGTTTCATAGAACCCTTTTTGTAGTGGTAATACTTGCTGATTAAAAATTTGTAATTTGTAATACAATGGAATGTTTGACGAAAACTATCCAGTTAATCTTTAAACGGGAAAATACCGTACCATGGGCGCACAGTCAGGTGTTTACTGATGACTCTGCCATTTGCATACACAGGGCAGAAGCTTTTTAATACTCGTGAAATTGATGGATTGTAAAGGTGTAAACACTATCTGTTACACACTAAGGGAATTTGGAGAATTCAATTATCACCTGTCTACATATCAAAATAGCTTTCTCCGCTGAACACGATCATATTCCGGTTGGGAGAACAATCAATTCCCTCCATCATCGCATCTCAGTGAAAACACAGAATGGAAATACAGCTTTTAAATGGTACAGGATGATGACAGTAATAGACTAGGGCTGTTACAAGTTTTATGTACGCGCAAGAAATTTGATTCTGGAATTTCACGTCGAGGAAACTATGAATAATTTTTTTTTTTTCAATACAAAACTCGGTAAATCTGTGTATTTATGTATGCTTGATTATTGATATTAATGTTCTTGATTAGACTACGATGGACACAAGTCCGTGTGTGTGCTTGAAATTGGAATTTCACCGAAATGTTGATTCACTGTACATGGTTGTCTATGAGAGAACTATGACAACAAATTTTTTCCAAATGTAACACAAGAATGTATGTGAATTTGTAGACGTTTGATAATTGACATACATTTGTCACCTGTCCATATGTTTTTGTCTCGTGTCTTTCATTTAACTGTTCAAGGTGTTAATATAGGATACCACTGCATCTTCCTTGCTGTGAAACTTGTTGATAATGCGTATGTATTTAAAAGAATCGGAGTATTTTGTCGGTGATTTCCTTTTCAGGAAAATATCATATGAAGAATGGAAGGTTTGGCCGTGAAATCAGCTTCTGTAAAAATTGACCCCTCGATAGGTTTATAAAAAGTGACCCTCCTCCATTTTCCCTATCCCACCCACTGTAGTAACTTGAAGGCTCCCTGACAAAAATTCAGAGCTACTCCATGGCCTTTCAAAACTGTGAAAACTGGAAAAATCAGATGCGAATTGCACTCCACTTATTGGCAATCGCTTCAGGTTGAATATTTGTCACGAATTGTCTGTATGTGAATATGAATCGACGCAAACAAACAATCAAAATAGCAGTTGTGTTGCGATGAATTTGAAGATGTACCGATTGCCAATGTTCTGAAGTATACTCAAACAGACACAATACCGTTCACTTTTGGTAAAACGAAAAGTAGCACGGCTCTGAAATAGACATATTCCAATAGGATTTTATCAGGCAGTAATGCAGACTCAATCGATGATACGATCACTGCCTGACTTACTTTGATCCGTCGAAGTTGGCAGGGTATAGCTCACGCGAGCTTCCTCGCGTAGTACGTAATTTTCATCATTTGTTACGACGGAAAAAACCTGTGCCTACGGAAAAAAGAGTAACCTGGTTGGACCCTTTCTGGCTGATACCTCTGTCGGCTATATTTGCTTCGACCAGCTTTGGTTAACATCGCTTTGACCGTATGATAAATTTGAATAACCGTGATGGGCACTTTGGTAACATATGCAAATAGGGGTCAAACTGTCGTAAAGGAAACACATTTTGAAGCATATGTGTTCTCCAACGAAAAGAAACGGAACGCTTTTTCAGTTTACTTTCGACTCAAGTTTAGTGTCTATGTATTCACAGACATCATATGCAAGATTCAATGACAGTGAAAGCCTGAAATATGACAAAATAATAAGATTCTGGGACCAAACACGGCACCTCCGATCAATATAGCATTGCCTTTTTTCACTTGCATAGATTTACGATAACCCGGCTTTTATAGGGGAAGTTCCTGTTTAAGTGCGAAATATTGAGCGCGTATCGTCACTCGAGATTAATTAAAGTGGCACTCCCATTTGGTAACATTTTTAAAACACATTTTTTAGATTCCAATGGTCGATATTTGACGTGGCGACTGCGCGCGGATCGCGAGGTATCGATAAAAACATGTCATTTCCCGAGAGTATTTTTCGCGTCCCGAAGTTTTACGATGGTTTCTGATTATGACCCGAAATCCCCCCAAGGTTTGTTGTTGTGCTGATTGACGCTATTCTAGGGCGTCCATAATAAGTTCGAACAACGCATTTAATTTACCTCCCACTGCGAAGACTTTATACAGCATTATGCCTTTACTTCACTGACAGGTAAGTTTTTTTAAAACGTCTCTTAAGTTTTTGTCGTTTTCATTATTCTCAATCAGCTGTATTATATTTTTAAACCAATACCACATAGATATCAGTTTTTATGTGTAAAATATTAGCCGCCTCTGATGACTACATTTTGTCGTCTGCCACACAGTTAGGTATGGTCAGGTGTGGTTCGATACATAGCGACCGCCGCGTGGTATGCGTCTATGCATACCATGCGGCGGCCGCTCAAACGCATATAACTGTGCTAGTCACCTATGCGAATTCTGGTGGAAACAGCAAAGTTTGTTTTCCGTTTTTTTACGCCAAGTCAGTAAGACTCAGCTTTCTCCCACGGTGCATGACCGATCACCGACGCGAGTAGTACTGAGGCGTACAACAGCGGCAGCGTAGACTCGTACTCCATAGCTTAGTTGACTATGGCACCAGTGCCGAACGTTCAATGTTCGGAAGCTGAATTTAGGCGGGCCACCGGAATTCAAACTTTTACTTTTTGAGGACATGTTTTTATCAATATCTCGCGATCCGCGCGCAGTCGCCGCGTCAAATATCGACCATTGGCATTTAAAAAATGTGTTTTAAAAATGTTACCAAGTGGGAGTGCCTCTTTAATATCGAAATGACATCAACGCAGTTTCAATTCAATTCAATTCAATTCAATTCAAGGCATTTCCTTATAAATGTCAAATTTTCGCCATTGAAACTGTGGACTTTAGCGGCTACAACTATTAATCAAAGCTTCTGCAAAGAGAGTCCCTTAAATTGCCTTTTAGAAGTATCATAGGTCTTGACGGCTTCGTGCGCGAAATTACGACTTCGGCAGTTTGACAGACGATGAAAGCTTAGTGTTGGTTTTACGTAGAACAATCACGACTTCTTGCTTTTACTGGACGACTACCAATCGATCCTATACACTTATGAAAACCAACTATCTACTCGACAATGATAGGATTTTGATATTTTCATCATGAATTCCCAATACACAACTCAGCCATAAACTAAAAATTGTTGAATTTGATATGATTCACATCTTGAGTAGAATGCGCAAAATTAATAAAAAGTTATTAGGTCGACGACGACTAAGAAGAAGCGATTGGTTGTTAAGTCTCCCAGTCAAGATTAACAATTATACACGAAATTCTAAATGTTGGTTATGATTTCAAAAAAGACGAAAAGCATGACAATTAAGATTGCCAATCCGGCTTGAGTCTTCACGCTTTCAGAAACTGAAATATAAATAACATGAAAGTAGATTAGTGATATTTTCAAATGTTAAAGTTTCGAATGAACTGTTAGTACAACAAACGAGATGTCACATTTTTATGATATCTTTCCAATATTTAATATGTTTTCATTAATGGGCTTACATCCCAATTTACAGTGTACCAGTATTACTGATCTTAATAAAATTTAGTTTTCAAGCAACTGCAAAATATTACAAATGACCAGAGAAAATACTTTTTTTTATTTTGAGTATTTTCCGACATTTCGGTAAGGTTTTTAGGGCACTATTGCAGAGTATTTCCGCTGACTGTTGACAATTTACACTGAGTAAAGCTTAATAAAATGCAGCTATGCTGTTTAGCATTATAGCGACAATAAAGAAAGATAAGATGGATAACCAATTGCAAAATGGAGCAAGGGTGTTCTGATACTCTAGTTTCTGGTCAGTATCTATTCTCCTATTTTGAGATTTTATCAGCTGAGCCGAATATCGATGTTCCTGGAATGACTTAACTGCAGACAAGAGCATCGGTATGGTATTACATTATGTGATAATTGCTTAGTACATAGTCTGCAATGATAATTTGTCCTTTTCGAAAAAGGAAACTTTGTGATTTGCGGGGCTACAACTCACCTGACATTATATCTAATTTTAAACACTATGATATCTAATAAAAGATACAAATAATATTCACACATACTCTTGTAGAACTCTTCCGCCGACCAGGTAAAGTGACCACATCTTCTGAAATTCTTCGGCGGCTTCTTCATCTCGCTCTCGCCACCTTCTTTGATCATCAGGGCCATTCCTTCAACTTGGTGTATTTCGATGTGACAGTGTACGAACCACCAGCCTAAAAACAAACATGTAATGGCGAGGATTAGAACATCATGCAAAGTGGTGTTTGATTGCGAAAACTGAGAAGCTTTCCAAAGCAAGAATTTGATGCTAGTTATCAACTGATCGCCACTCGACAACAAAGTATATGCAGTCTTGTACGAGGGTGAGGTAATTTTGACCTGCTTTTTTACGGTCAATATTGCGTTGTTCGTTTCCAGCAAGGTTGTCAGTCGTAGCATGGAAGAGGTAATAGGACTTTCGTCACATCAAATATGTTTAGAGGATCAGTAGCTGTATTTGCTGATCAAATATTTGTGCTACCCCTAAAGTACATCGAAACGCCTACTGTTAAGCTTATCAAGCTTACAGCATTCGTTCCATTAAAATACACTATATTGTCTACATTTGTATTCTAGTCAGGACAAGAGTGTAAGAACAATGCAGTCTATGAAGGTTGGGTCATCAACTTAGACACTGCGTGATCTATACATGTGGTCTATGCAGAAAGCAAGAAACTGCTGTTGGTATTCAGTTAAAAAGATTATCAAAGGCTGCACATACTGTTCCCTCCAAAGGTTAAAAAAATTCCAAATTTACAGATCATTTCATTACCATGCCCTGTCCGTCGCATTTTAATTGGTCGAGTTCGATCAAGTAACTGATCCAAAATACACAGTAATGGTTTGTTTACATGCCCTTGAATATGAATATTAATGCTAACATCGTAACTTTACAGTTAAATGTAAATTGTGATTTGTACAAAGATCATAATTAACTGCAAACAAGATGAAGCACTTGTTGGCCAAGTTCAGACATTTTCTTTCCCCAAAAAATCTCCCTATTTGCGATTTTTACAGTGCGCGTGACATTGCGTCATGTATTGCACAAGCTCTGGGGCCCTGTTGTCTTTGGGAAATTGTCATGAATTTGGATAGTTTTCTTGGGTTCGTTCATAATATTTAGAGGTTATTGCCCAATATCACCTGTTCCTGTGTTGTATCAGCATGTAATGAGTAATGAGTAATGCAATGTAAAGTATTGTAATATAATGTAATGTAATGTAATGAGCGTCATTTGTGCTGCGTCAGACAAGAGACGAAGTCAAGTGTCTGACGCAGCACAAATGATACACAATGCTGATACGACACAAGGAACAGGCGATATTAGGTAATAACCGATTTATCATATACCCATGCCCATAATTTTACCAAAAGTACGAAAAATATCAAAATTTGGGGCTTTACTTTATTACGCTTTGCACATAAATATCGGAATATTTATGTGAACAGGCCTCATTCATAAAGTATACGACGAATTCAACATCACGCGCGACATGGCTGCAAGTCCTCTGTATCTCAATGAACCCTATGAAGAAAGACACAGGGATTCAAAAATCGTCATACAGGAAGAAACTTGTAAGGCGCAATATGCTATTAGAATTGTAACCGATCAAAAATTGTAGTCAGCTTTAAATCTATCCTGATTTCGAACGCGCTCGATTGTCGTACGGCACGGAGCTCGCGCGGAGAGGGGGCCGCCACTTTGTTTGTTTACCGTGAGAACTGCCATATCAACAGTCGTCGCGCGCACGACATCCCTTTCACGCCACGCGCTCACTACCTATTCGGCGATCGAGGGTAGACCATGTACAGTGCCGGCGCCGTGCAAACGGCAGAATTTTTGCTAGAGCTTGGCCAAAAAATACGACAACTTTAACAGTAAAACCATGGGAAAACATTACAAGACTCAACATTTTATTTTCGTATTTGGCGACCAGAAATACCCGTGTTCCTTGAAGCCCTTCATTATTTTACGACGGCTACATCGCTTCGCAGGCCAGGAGCGGCAGCCATTTTGTTTGTTTACGTTATTTACCAACAAATTGCTAATGTAGTACGGGAGTACTCCGAAACCGATGACATTTATCGTGCATACCTCGACGTTTATCGAAAATATCACAGCTGATATTTTACGGTGAACGTCACTAGGATGAAGCAATATCGGCATGGGTATATGATACAATGGAAATAACAGACTCCGCCCTGACCACCATTGACCATTATTTATGGGCGGCAAGCCTCGACCCTTAATTTTTGGCTTTCCTCTCGCCCTTGCCCATAATCAACGTTAATAATTAGTGCGTCACCCATTATCTCTACGTTATCTCAAAATTTGATGACTGAACTTTGTAACAGTTGGGTATCATACAAGCGATGTTGAATCAAGAACACATTCCTGACAAAAATATATTCACAAATTGTCGTAGGCATTTTCCTGTAAGGAAAGTCTCATCTGTAATCAATCTGTCTTGCATTATTTCAATGCACAATCTTTGTTTACAGTCGTAAATGGTAACTTTTGTACACAATAGCTTAAGAATAAATGTTCAATTATTTACGAAAAAAAATATGTGACTAATGACTGCCTGTACTGAGCTGTTGTTTTTACATGAACATACCCGGATTATCTGCCATATATCTGATGACGACATATCCACCAACGGGTACTATGACTGTATCTTTCATTGGAGGGTTTACAAGATTCAAACCAGGGATATTATCTCCTCCCCAGCTGGTGTTACGCCATTTGCCAGAGTTACAACGTTCATCCTCTCCACAGTCGATATCTTGATTGTCGCCAGTATATAACCCATTGGCATCATATTGGGCGTAACCGGTCTTTAATACATAGAAGTGATGGCCATGCAGATGTACAGGGTGAGGCGTGCCTTTTATTCCTTCGCCTGACAGTAAGAGACATATATATGGGCATGGATATGCCATACAGAATTCGATGTGAAAACAAAGTGCCTACAAGTTGCAGCTCTTCATGGATTTCATCAGACCAAATTCGACCTCAACCCGGCCTACATTGATCCCTACAGTCTCAATAATAAAAAAAACACTTGGAGACGATGCGTTCATGCGCATTTCTAAAAGTCTGAAAAGTGACGACTGAAGGAAACGTGCCGTAGGACTATTGGTGACTCCGTCCTGCAGGTTTACATACCTGGGTATTGTACCATGTTGTACAGGGTAATCTGAACCACTTTGCCAGTCTTGATTTCAATGAAATGAGTACAACTACAGTGTTGTTCTGAGCACTCAGTCTCGTTACACATCGTCATGTAGTCTTCATATTTTCCACCAGGAAGCGTCTTTTGAAAGAATAGAAATGGAATTACCGTTGACATGTTTTTTATTACAAAGAGTGGATTGTCTTTCATTGATATGAATTCTTACAAATTGAACGCAGTTACAAGTACTCGAAAGAATTGCACGACGCCAGTTGTATTTTGGATTAGAGTTACTGTCGGTTACTGCCAATCTATGCTTGGTGTAAAAATATCAACATCATAATACAAGGTATTTTTGAAGAAGCCCCTTCTCAAATTGGTAATAAGTCTGCATAACGACATGCTAATAAACCTTCCATACGTCGATTTTATGTATCAAGCCCGTGAGAACCAAAGGTAATGACACATCTATACATGTTGGCTACAAAGTCTGTAGACAAGTGCTTAGCAAGGCGATTCGATTAAAACAAAAATTATATCCTACTGCACTGTACATTGTTGAACCAGAACTAGAAACAAAAGAAATGCTAAAGCGCGCACCATGGGTGGCGTTGACGGTGGGATGAAACGTCTGCCGTTGACAGACGACCGTCTGGAAATGGTCCCCGCAAAGTGAAAGTAAATGAAGATTTCTTCGGCATTTCTGTCGTTTACGTTTGGGATTGATGGAGGCGGGGGTTGACCAGCTACTGCTTTAAGATTTGAGATTGGTATACAGTCTATATATTTGTCCGGTGGAAAGTACCTGGAAAAGATTAAACGAGTACAAATCAAGTGGAGGAAGGAGGCCGCAATACACAAAGCGACAGAGTCGACTCAGATCTGCCATGCCAACGATGATTGAATTCTGCGCAGCTGTCTATGATTACATGACTCTTGGTGGCCTACACATCATTGGCGGAATTTTCCTCGTTTACAAAAGTTAAACATTAAATATTGAGTGTATTACCCTTGATAGATTTTAAACAACTGGGCATTGTTTCCGGCGTTTTCCTGTGAGACCAATTACGATCCTTTCAATGTCAATTTAATTACTTTAGGTTATGTAGAGGATTATAATATTATCTTCTTTTGAATATTTGTCAAACAAATCCCACAGGTTTCAATTCAGTTCTATATTAGTAAACGGTATACATGTAGTAAGGTCCATAGTGTGTAACCATAAGTTTCTTGTCGCTGTTTTAAATAACGCCCCCTTGTCTGGGACTTGGGAAAGGTATAATAATTAATGTTGTTCATGACTCTCCATAATTGTACCAGAAATTGTCGGATGTGTTTTTTAAATTGTCCAGATTATTTAAAATTATTCTGTTACATTAGAAAAAGCTTTTCAGGTGAGCTTGAAAATAATATATGACAATTTAGCGGTGTTGGTGGTGACCACAGGAAACACTGTCAATGCTTCTGAATCTTTAGTCTCAAGTAACAAATACCATAGAATCAAGCGTTTCTCTTTTGGTGCCATATTTTAGCCGTTGATAGCAATGTATGTACTCATATTCTTACGTTAATTATTAACCCCTGTTCCTTTGTGCTCACACAGGAGGAATGTCGCACTTTTGTTTGTCTGTCTTTTTCTGTATTTGAAGAAGTCGCATTGGTAACAGTACAGAATGGCTACAGTGCATATCAGAAAGAAGTAAAGGTATTCAGTTCTTACAGTGAATTTCAAAATAGCTTGGAATTACAACGTTCTCGGGAGAAGAGAAAGACGTTTCTGTCGATAGAAAATGACACCACCTGCATTCACTATAAATGTTCTCCTTCAATAAATTTTGCAACAATTTAACCCAATGCGACTTTCACTGTACCACAGTCAACATCATGAGTGTTGCCGCTCTCCAATTGAAAAACTCACCCACACACTGACTGTTTGAACATTCTTATATTGCCTTTATCACATTTCCCGTCGATGAAACTGCACAGAACGCTAAAACTAGTTTTTTTTCTCGGTACAGTGTGTATGGGTCGGTACAACGATTTTCTATTTCTACATTGAACGGTTTCTGTAAGTGGGAACAGCGGACGTCGTATTGGGTAAAATTGTTGCAAAATCTATCAAATGAGAACGTTTGCAATGAATGCAGTTGGCAATATTTTCTATCGCCAGGAACGTTTTTTTTCTAATCACCCTACACGTTGTAATTCAAGCTATTTTGAAATTCACTGTAATTATCATGCACCGTTGGCAATATTTCAGTTCATTTTCAACGATGTGTCTTTATCTTGTCCTTTTTTCCAGAGCAATTTCGTACTCACAATGACAATTTTAATCAACTTGTACCAAATACAGAGAAAATGATTGTTCCTGTTATTCATTTTCATAATTCTTTTCTTGCTAATGTGTATTCCATTGCCTTGCAATGAACTGCTCGTACACTGTATTGAATTTTGACGTTCAAATCCAACGAGGTCGTTAAATATTCTATGCAGAATTTCATCACGATAATAATCAACATGAAGGCATTATTTTGGAGATTATTTATTGCAAAGACAATGATTTGTTAAATCAAGTGTGTGAGAACTTTGGTTGCTCGCAATCAGCCAGCGAAAACTGTGTTTTCTCGCACTGCATCTGCGAGAAATTGAATTCTCGCAATCGACCAGCAAGAAATTAGTGGCAGATTGATTGCGAGAATTCAATTTCTCGCAGATGCAGAGCGAGAAAACACAGTTCTCGCTTACTGACTGCGAGAAAGCAACATTCTCGCTAATTAAATGCGAGAATGTATGTGTTCTCGCATACTTCTCGCTAAAAAGCGAGAAAGTGTCCATATCGCTCAAATTTCTGTACCAGTGTTTGTTTCCTTCGAGATCTTATGAAAGGTTAAACAAAACATTTTGTTGGTTATTCATGGCATTCAGCATAGGCTGTGTACCTCCCAATCGTGTTTACTGCATGCATATATGGATGCCTTCAGTAAAAAACACTTTCCCGGGGAACGGAAATATACCTAGGTAATTTTCATGAGATGCGTAAAATGAAATGCGGTAAATGTTGGGTTCACAAAGCTGATTTCTTACCTGAAGGGGCAATTCACAGCAACACAATGGCTAGTTTGAGTACATTGAGTTGGCGTGGTCATCGGCCAGCTTCCCGCAGGTGCTGCTTCATAGTGTAAGATAGCTTCTACATGTCCTGGATATACAGTATTCTAAATGTGTGCAAAGAACAAAACTTCCAAAGTTAACGAAACGCGATTTACTTAGCCTAGCCTCTGCTAGAAGTAGAGCCGTTTACATAGCGTAGGAAACTGGAGAATTTTGTTTTAGGCATAAACAAGATATTACGGGTTTTCTACTTTCCTTTCTGCTTTTAAAATCGGTCCTCAAAAGTTGTGGAGTAACAATTCAATTGAATGCAGAGTATGTCCCAAGGGGGTCATTATAAGTATTCTTAACTCCATATTTAGTTCAGTTCCAACAATAATTAGAAAGTAATCCTGTGTTCAATTCAAATGCCTATACTTTGTTTTGTTTCAGTTGACGGCTGTAACTTTATAAAATGTCCGTATAGTTACCATGTCTCTAAGGAAAAGTAACCGTTTCTAGGGACACACCTAGGACCTGAGATGTAAGCGTAATCGTAATAGTAAAATCCTGTGATGTAGTTTTTTAAGTCTAAAAAACGTTGGCCTCCGCGACTTCATTAAAACCCACCTTGAGTAAAGATTGAAGGTCTTAAAATTACAAGAATGTTGTAAAACAGAATCGAATAGAAAACCAGGTTGTCCTTACTTTAGCTATTACTTACTACGCATCCCTATTATGTTTTGCTTTGTAAATGAAATGTATTTTTTGTTTGAATCAAGCACATTATATAACCATGCCCTGTCCATTGCGTTTTAATTGGTCGAGCTGAACCACGTGACTGCCCACAAATACACAGTAATGGTTTGCTTTCATGCCCGTGAATATGAATAATATCGTAAACATAGTAACTTTACAGGTAAAAAGAAAATTGTGATTTGTACAAAGATCATAATCAACCACAAAATAAAATGGAGCATTTGTGGGCTAAGTTTAGACGCTTTTTTTCAAAAACATCTCCGGATTTGCAAAATTTTTTGCAGCGCGCGCACTACTCACTGACAGGTTTGGGGGCCCCGCTGTCGTTCGCACGGGAAATTTTCGTAAATTTTGACGGTTTTTTCAGGGTTCGTTGATAATACTATGGAAATAACAGGCTGCGCGCTGACCATTAACGTTTATTTATGGGCAAGGGCGAGAGGAAAGCCAAAAATTAACGGGCGAGTCTTGCCGAGCCCGTTAATTTGACTTTCCTCTCGCCCTTGTCCGTAATAAACGTTAATGGTCAGCGCGTTGCCCGTTATTTCTATATTAACATGCTTAGTGATCAATTGTCAACACAGCCTATATATGTTTAGTGTTTTAATATTATCATTGCGTTTTATATGTCGGGTTAATAAATTGAGTTTCATCACGTATTGGGAAGGCGGTTACGAAACAATACATTCAAAGAAAAAACAATTGAAAAAGTCATGTACTTACACCTTTGATGTCAGTTGTTTCAAGGGTTTTAGCACGAATCCAGAAGTTGTTGGCAAATTCATTGGTCTCGATGTAGAAATCAAATCTTTCACCGGATTTTATTATGACCTCATCCGCAATAACTGTCCGGACCCTGTTACCATCAACAGCGATCACATGTAGTTTGTGATTGTCGATAGACACTCTAAAGGCGTAGATCATGGCAGCGTTGATGACACGGAAACGATATGATAATGGACGTTTGACGGTGAATATTTCCATCGGAAGTAGCTTATTTTCAACAACTTCTCTTCCATATTGATCGTATCGATAAAGTAAACCTAAGTAGGAAATATGAACAGTACAGAGTAAAATAATTAAAACTCCGAGGAGGAACACAACGTTTATGCACCAAAGTGAACGATATCATAATGGCCGTTTGGCGGTAAATTTTTCCATGGGTATCAGATTATTATCAATGACGTTTCGTTTTGGACTTCTCTCATATGGATAAATAAACCTAAGTAAGAAAGTTTCAACATCGCAAAAACCAAATTATTTACATACCGAGCATGGAAGTTTTAGTACAACTTTAAAAAACTGGCGTCGTTGAAGAGTTCTCGTTTCGATTTGTACCTAGAAGCAGCTTGAATGTCGAATGGATATACACCACTTTTGGAAGAATATGAACCCACTTTGCAAGAGCCTGATGTTTGTCAGATCAAAATGAAGTTTGTATTTAAATTTATCAATCTCAACGATCACTGTTACCATGACTATCAAAATTATTTTAAGCGATAACAATAAAAACACCCCACGTCGAAAAGAGAATTAGTTATCATAACAAACTCAAATGACATTGACTAAGTGTTTACACAATATCATTTCAATATTACCTTTGCCATTTATTAATCCGGACCTAAAAGGGGTAACTCCAATTTCGGTACCGTCAGATTGCTTGGTTTGATAAAAACATGATGGTGCAGTTACATTGTAACCGGGATGAAATCTGCATTAAAAATTGAGAATGATTAAATTGAAAAATGGCAAATATTAAAAGTCTCTTTCTCAGTGTGTGGACAGACATGCAGATAGAAATGTAGACAGGGGGTGACAGGCAAATATATAATCAATTAGATCACGGTCATAGAAATTTAAAAATGTATCAGGTAATTTGTCTTATTTTCGGCAATGATTGCGAGCTGTGAATCAGCGTTTGAACTGTCTTCTGTTGTCTTCTGTTTTTATGGGTCTAGTCTCACAAAAGCATGAGGCTATAAAAGATCACTTTTGGTTGCCTATTGGGAAAGTGGTGGTTACATAACCTGACACCTGGCAACTTGTCCGCAGAGTTGGCGCTCTGTTATTTTCGATAAATTCTCAAGTTCTGGTTGAAAATTCCCCTTAGGCTATATTTTCTGATACGGCACTTTGTAATTTGGTGGAGCACGGATATCAGAAAATGGGGATCGATTTGGAAACATTCAGACGTAAAATTAGCTGTTTTGCTGGAGGCAACCCGTTACGACAGAAGAAACCACCAAAGATGGCGGTGGGGTGCATACGTTGGCGACGTGTGGCGGCGCTGGTTATAAAGGTGTGTGTCTTTGCGTTACTTGTATCTGCCAGTAGAAAGTAATCCTGGTCCTTGAAAAACGAGACATGAAGACGAAGCTACAAAGGAAGATACAGCGGTGTGAAATCATGTGTTAAATCAGGATCAAGAAGATCAGATTGCTTTGACTGTCCCATTGGAATCAAACAGGGCTGTATGTTGAGGCCAATGTTGTTTACATTTTTTCATTGAAGAGTTTAATATTATGCTTGTAAACTCACGTAATACTGGAATTCAAATATTCAACTGACGCAAGACATTTATAATTTATTTGCTTTATTATATGCCGGTGATATCGCCATTTATGCTGACACAATTGTGAATTTATAGCGGTTATTAGATATTTTTGATCTGTTTTGTCAAAAATGGTCGATGAAAGTTAACATCCAGAAAACCAATGTTATGGTGTTTCGTAAAAGTGGCTATGGTGCCCGCCTAGAAGAAAGGTTTTAAAAGGTTTTGGAGCGGTCATTCTATTGAAGTAATAAGTTGTTACAAATACAAATTTTGGGTTATTACTTTGATCTAGAAATACTTGGGGGAAAGCCGTGGCTACACTAGCTGACCAAGCAAACAAGGCATCAATTTGACTTTCTTGTAAAGTGCCAGTAAACGGCTTAATAGGTTTTCATTTCAAATACGCTTTAAGTTGTTTGACTCGATGATTTTACCAATTTTACTTTACGGGTCTAAAACATGGGGTCACCAGTATTTTAAAAAAACGGAAAAAAATCAACGGAAGTGGTGTAGAGCTTTCCTAGGGTTGCCATCCAGTGCAGTAAGCGAGGTAGTAATCGGAAAATGGTGTCGGTTACCTGTTTTTGTTTCCAGTCCTCAACGATGTATAAAATATTGGTTAAAGTTAATTGACTTACCCGCAAATAGATTACCTGGTCCGCTTATGCAATGCTACGAAATTTAGATTCACATGGCGGACAAACTTGGGCAACGTCAGTAAAACACATTCTCTATTCGTATGGGTTTGGATGTTTGGCTAACACAAGTAGTTGGGACAAAGATGTTTTTCTTGAACAATTTATGTTCAGAGTCTTTGATGTAGTAAAAAACAGTGATGGGAAAATCTTTCATAAAAGATCTTTCATACTTGGGGGAAGCCAGAGACATATTGATTGATGAAATGTAATTATGTTAAAATACGGCAAGCCTTTTCATGTTTTCGTTGTTCGCGCCTTACTCTAAGCAGAGAAGACGGTAGACGAGATGGTATCGAATGTAAGAGTAGATTTCGTAAAGTTCAAAGAATGAATAGGGCTGAAGATGAATTTCATTTCTTGCTTGAATGTTCTGTTTACGCTGAGTTGCGCAGTGAATACATTCCTCAAGAATTTTTTTGTTCAGCCAAACTCATGTAAATTTTATCGTCTTTTAAGTAAGACGAAACTTACCCAGTAATTTATCTTTATATAGTTACAAAGGTTTTCAGTTACGACAACAATTCGTAGGAATTTTGTTTTATTATTTAAATTTCGCCAATCAATTTCGTTATGCACTGTAATTTCTTTGCATACGGGGAGGAGGCCTAGAAATGCAATGATAAAGAACACATACATGCACTCGCTATTTCTCGTGCACATATGTGGTGAACTGGAACTGGAACTATGGGAAAGTGATGGCTACCTTTGCATTTCCCACAATATACGATTGTTTATATCTAGAGAGGTGTCTCTCATCCAGTCATGGAGAATCATTATGAATTCGTCGTCATGGTCTATATCCGTAGTCTCCCTCACCTTAACCTGTCAAGATAAAAATCAACCATCATTATTCTCCTCCTCCTTGTCATTATTATCCCCAGAATCATCATCACCGTCGTCGTCGTCGTCGTCGTCGTCATCATCATTATCATCATCATCATCTTTTCATGCAGAGTTACAGTTACACCTTCATTGCAAATAAGCCAATTTCAAAACAAAAGTTAACTACCAGCTTCCCACTGACACCATACTTCGATTTCTAACAATACCTTTACAGTCTCTTCAGGCTCTTCAGGCGGTAACACAATCAATGCCCCATACAATCCATCCGTTCTCTGTGTTCCAAGATGGGAGTGGTACCAATGTGTTCCAGGAGGGGTAGCCAGAAACCTAAAAGGAAAGTCACATAAAAGAAGCATGCAGGTGTGACCTTTTTGTTAGAAGACGTACCTTATGTACACATACACAAATTCGTTATTTTTACGCAAGTAAATGTACAATTTCCTAAAACCGAGATAAGTACTCTATCTTAACCACTCAAAAGTGATGGAATACGAATTTTGGAGAAAAGGGAATATTACCTATATGTAAACGTTTCTCCAGGGTTTATAGGGCAATGTGACACACCAGCTACTCCATTGCGTTGTACCATTCCATGCCAGTGGATTGTGATGCCTTCCATTATAAGATCATTGGTCACGTGCACCACCACCTTGAAAAATGAATTACATTACCCTGCACCTTTTAGCTGGCAGTGCAATTAGTATCACTTCATATATTAGTGTCTTGGTCGTTATTTATAATCACATCTGTGTTATCAAAGTGCTTAAAATATGAGGTTATTTCGAAAATATGCAAAGGATGCACGAGGATGTATCACCCGACGCGAGGTGGAAGGCGATGCGCGACGCCAGTGTCTGAGTTCATCCTTTACGGTATTTTTGTGATAACCTTATCAATATACATCTTACATTCGGGACTGGGTTATCGAATTGTCCGAGTATTTACAGTTTTCTTGTGCCAACAATGTTTCTTCCAATTTAGGTTTTTCGCGCAAGTTTGTGAATGCAAACTTGGACGCGCTTCTGGATAGCCTGTGCATTACACGTATAGAGCGCGAGAGATATTCTGGCACTCGTCCAATGGGTCCCTTGAAACCGTACAACTGTAGGTTACTGGGTTAATTTCAAATATGTAAACGGTTAGACTATGTTGTCGATATCGTACTGGTATTTCGTGTCACCAGGATTGTTATGGTCCAACTCGAGTGTTTTTACTGCTTATTTATTGCGTACAAGGACGCTAATCGGGGCCGTGATTTATCAATTTTTTGCACCAATTTTGAAGATGATGATACAACAGTGAATGCGCAGAGGCTGCTTGGAAATGGCAAATGTGACGGAACGGGCGTTACGTACGGCTTTTTAGCGCTCGCAAAATTCTACTGTTCTCGATGTTAGATTTATAATAATAAATAAGACTATCACATGTGGTCCTTTATTATGGCATCCAGTCGATCGAATTAGGCAGAAAAAAACAGTAAAAAAACTTTTATGTAAGTCTAAATGAAGGTCAACTTTAAACTTGAATAAACTTTAAAGAGATACTAATTACATGAGATCGAAAAAGAAAAAACTTTATGTGACTATTGGAATAAATCGATCGATCATTCATTTTAATTAAAGAGGCGTCTTAAATACTAAAATACTGTAATATTGATTATCAGAAAATGAAGAGGAAATTTTTTGTCACAAAATACTTATCACGTTGTTCACAATAACAAAACGGTAACAGCACGCTAAATTGTTGTAATTGACGGATGTATTTACGCAATTTTGAACAATGCAGCAACATAAATGAAAAACAAGGCGGACGTATGCTATAGATGGATAAGGGAAGTTTTTTCCGTCATGAGTTAAATGGTAGTTGAGGGCCGTCAAGTATAAATTTGCTGACGTGGGTGTCATGCACTCGCCCATCGTTGTGTAAACAATTTACATATTTTCATAAGTTTTTGATCCCATCGCAGGTAGTGCGCCCTCGAAGGACAAAAAAGATCAAAAAGTTAATTTACGCACCTGTGTACCATTATTGACAATGATGGGTGGACCAGGTAGCTGACCGTTGATAACAATGGCTGATCTGTAAGTTCCATCAGCCGTGATCACTTTATCTTTTTCTGCAAGAATTATTTAAAAAAGACAATTCTGGCAAATTATGTAGTCCAGAGGCAACGACCTCTTCCCCCTGCGGAGCCTTGACGGCAACATTTGATTCTGAGCGCCAATTATGTTCGAAGTGATATGTGGATTGCTTTCCATCATGTGAGCACTAAATTGTTCAGAATGTACTTATCTGAACTTTTAAAAAAGCGGATGACCAAAGCGTATATAGATAGCCATAATAGTCATAACTGCGCGAAGATTAGTGCTAGCTATACCAGCGCTCGTCAGTGCCGATCAACTGCCTCCTTTTGAAAAAAAAATTACAAAGCCGGTCAAACCCACCATATTAATGTATCTCATACATTTCGTAAATTTTCGGATCGTTTACAGCAAGGCTGTCATGTACTAGGAAGAATACAACAACAGATATCGCGCCTTCAGCTTACCAAAATCCGACAGTGGGTCTCTCGCACTACATGAATCCCTATTACCATATCGGAATATAGGCAAACCAGACCCTGTAGTCTCACTGTGCGTTACCTTGGTGTTAAGATCAATCATCGTCAATGTAAATATAAGAGAGTCGTCACTATTGACGGTCAATGTGCAGGATTGAGTAGTTCGAGGTTAGGAATTTCATCTACTGCCTTGCAAATAATTCCCATCATGCACAATATCAGTCACAGAGTCAAATATTGGGTTACAGCCCTACATTTGAATAGATCATTCAGAAAAAAATTCCCTGCACCGCGAAAAGCATTTAAGAAAAATATCTGCCATTCAAATTGTAACTTATTTCGCGCGATTTGCTGTGGCTCATTAATAAACAATGCACTGATGCTCGTGTGTAGTATATAAAAGCTTTCTTTGACAGAGTTAGGTTGACCTGTACTATTATTATCTAATCAGCTTGTATGTATGACACAATACTTAAAAGCAGACGTCACGCACCCTAATTTGAATGGACAACTGAAAGTAAAAGTAGTAAAAATTCGTCACCTTTGCAAATCGAAAGTGAAAGTAAAAATTTCGCTACCTTTGTGTATGTCAAACACTTCCTCGCCTGCCAGTCACTGACATTCTATACCGAACTCATGAGACGAAAATTGCTTTCATATCCAGTAAACGAACTGTTGAACGATCTTTCATATGTAGTTTTTAACCTAGGTTGCGTAAGTTCATGGTAATGGTAATGTACATTCCGGAAAGATGTAATGTATACTTCTGTATCATTTCGAACAAATAATCCGTGTGAATGCAAAGAAAATACCAGGAATCCATTGAAAATATACTCACAATCTGAAACATCATTGAATTGAGGAAACTGTGATACAGGTTAGTTGATCTGGAAAACCGACAGGTTCTCAACTGATCTTACGAGACCTTAAATTTCTATTCCTCTATTGGAGTCTAGATTGATTAATAGACTGACCGCTATGTCTCAATGGTTCATTGAGATACTAAATCGAGGTTGATTTAAAGTCTCTCTGACATAATTTTGAAATTTATACGAACCTTTCAAACTTGAAATTTTCACGTAAATAATGTGATAATTTTAACGTCTGTTTGAAATGGCAAACGAGTCAGTCAAAAATAAATTGATTAAATGGAAATAAGACAGGTCGGTTCAACACAAGTTATTTGGACTTAATTGCTGCTACAACCAAAGTGTGTGAGTGTGTTTGTCTGCGTGTGACTGTGTGTGTGTGTTTGTGTGTGTGTGTCTATGTGTGTCTGTGTCTGTGTCTGTGTCTGTGTAAGTAAACAATTATAGTTATTGCTTCTTCAGCTTACCTAAATCCGACAATAGGTCTCTTGCCCCACATGAATCCCTATAATCCCTATTTCTCTTGTAAAATGAATTGCCATACCGGAATACAGGCAAACCAGACCCTGTAGTCTCACTGTACGTTACCATGGTGTCTCGATGTTCAACTTTCCATTTGTATTCACAAATAGTTCCTTGGTCATTGCAGTCACCGTTTGGTTGTAACAACTGCCCAGCCGTCATGAGGACGACACATGGTGATAATAAGAAGATTAAAACAATCCATGCGGCCATATTCATTCGCAATGTGAACGACAAGAATACGATTGCACCTCTTCGATGCTTCCAATATCAACCTGATACAAGGCCTCTGCCCATAATGCCCCATGATGTTGCTGCCTAGGAAGACACATAATGTGATATCTGCTTTAGTACGCAATATTTGTTTGACGAGTAAATGTGCCTTAATTTGCATACTCAAGCGAAAGTAGTACAAATTCACGCTTTCTTCAGATATTAACACTAAATACCTTTGTAATATAATGATCAGGATATCCGATTTCGAAAATTCCTTCAAAAACCTCTTCAGACATCTCAAATCGGTAAAATTTCATATTGACGCATTGAACTAATCTGTTCGAACTAGTCATTCGGTGGTTAGGAAGCCGCCATTATTTACGGCTCGAGGGTCGAAGGAATCTGAGAGGGGTCACTCAAAAATTGAAAGCTACAGGGGGGGTGCTCGAAATATGGAGAGAAAGAACGGGGTTACTCAATATTTGGTTCAAAATAAATTGAAACATCTCTCAGATTGCACTATTGCACACACAACAACGGACAGCAGAGGGAGTGGGTCGGCTGGCTACTGGTACCCGCACTTCAGCAGCCTTGCAACATTGATTAAAGTGGTTTGTAGGATGACCAACTGAAGCGCAAGTGGATAAAAAATTTTGGTTTGGGTTACCGTCACTATTTTGAACTCTTTTATCACGATTTCTCTGTCGATATTGAGCGTATATGTTCATATTCAGAGAAATGTTTGAGCCCGACAATTCTGACGTTAACCTCCTCGCGATGTTCCAATCTGAACCAGATATGAACTGAATATGCTCACGTGTTTTACAACAGGTTCATTAATAGTACTACGCTTCACAGAACAATGAGATATATGTTATCACTATATGTAGCAGGTTTTTTTCAACTTCGCACAGTACTCTCAGAGTTTAATCACTAATCACAAAACTTTATTTAATATACAAATGAGCTGTTAATTAACTTGACACTGCTCAATGCTTTATGGGACAATTAGATATCCATCAGATCAACATTTGTAGCACTTTTTATTTAATTTAATGCTGTAATTTTAGAGTAATGTCACTAATTACAAAGTTCATTAAATATGCAAATATTAACGTGACACTGTTCAATGATTCATAGCACAATTAAATATTTATCAAAATGAAAGCAATATCTGTAGCACGTTTCACAAAATTTTGGTTCCGAAATTTCAGAGTTATATATCTAATTACAAAGTTTATTAAATATGCAAATGAACCCTAAATTAACTTTACACTACTAAATGCTTTACAACACAGTTAGATATCTGTCGTATCAGTATGTGCAGCAGTTTTCATCACATTTGATGCAGTTATTTCGGAGTTATATGACTAATTATAAGACTTCATGAAATATGCAAATGAGCTAATTATTAACTTGACACTGCTCAATGCTTCTCAGTACAATTGGATATTTATCAGATCAACATCTGTAGCAAGTTTCATCAAATTTAACGCTGTAATTTTGGAGTAATATCACTAATTACAAACTTCATTAAATATGCAGATGAACCCTTAATTAACTTCATACTACTAAATGCTCTACACCACAATTAGATATCTGACGGATCAGTCACTGCAGCAGATTTCATCACATTTGGTCCAGTTATTTTGGAGTTATATCACTAATTACAAAACTTCATAAAATATGCAAATTACCTATTTGTTAACTTGACACTGCCAAATGCTTCTCAGTACAATTAGATATTTATCAACTCAATATCTGTACCTAATTTCACTGACTTGGGTGCCGTAATTTCAAAGTTATATACATAATTATAAAGTTCATTAAATATGCAAATGAACCCTTAATTAATTTCACATTTCTAAACGCTTCACACTACCATGAGATATCAGTCGGATCAGTATCTGCAGCAGATTTCATCACATTTGGTGAAGTTATAACGGAGTTATATGACTAATTACAGACCTTCATGAAATATGCAAATGAGCTATTTATTAACTTGACACTGCCTAATGCTTCTACGTATAATTAGATATATCAGATCGATATTTGTTGTAAGTATCATCAAGTCTGGTGCAGGAATTTCAGAGTTATCTCACTAATAACAAAAGTTCATTAAATATGCAAATGAGAAGATAATTGACATGACACTCACAGTATCATCATAATGTTCTTAGATTGTCATCTGTGAAAAGTTTCATGAAATTTTGTGCAGTATTTCTTGATATATGTCTACACTGTCATTACCGTCTCCATAGGGAAACCATTGCACCCAAAAAAATGATATTGCATAACTTCATTAATATGCAAGCCACACTAACCAAAATCTGATCAGTTCTTGCAAGTGGCATATGGTACCTGTGTACCTAATCTGACTTGAATCCGTTCCGGCGTTTTTGAGTTATCGTGTAAACAGACAGACAGACAGACAGACAGACACACACACACACACACACACACACTAACACACACACACACACACACACACACACACACGGACAGACAGACAGACATCGCTATGACAATAGCCCACGTGTTTACACACGTGAGCTAAAAATGGGTGCAAGGGAAGCTTAATCGAAACATGGAAGTTTGAAAAGACCCCATTTTGGCTAAATTATGACAGGAAAATCTTGATGAAGCTTTGCGAAGCCCCTTCGGACAAGTTTGTGCTTGAAATATTACATATAAATGGGCAATATGGAACTCGCTGTAGAGAAAGTCATGATTATCGTACTGCCTGTTAATTGTGCACACGACGAGGCAATCATTCAAATTCAAGGGACCCCGTGTAATTTGTCATCGCTACCGCTGGTAGTACGGCGAGAGTGCCCCGTA
The DNA here is from genome assembly GCA_001465055.1 of Ptychodera flava. Classification (NCBI taxonomy): domain Eukaryota; kingdom Metazoa; phylum Hemichordata; class Enteropneusta; family Ptychoderidae; genus Ptychodera; species Ptychodera flava. The sequence goes on from LD347515.1 coordinate 308,429, forward strand.
AAATGTTTTTTTACCCTTGGTGTCTAGCTTTCAGTTTTCAAATTGAGTCATTATAAGATCCTTATTTAGTAGTTATAGGCCATCGGCCCAGCATACTTAACATAATAAGCAGAAATATACAAAAATTTACAGGAAAGTGATATTTACAAACACAAAGAATAATATACAAAAATTAACAGGAAATATTTACATACACTAAGAATAATTAGTTATCATTTATCTCCTTTCTCACTTTCATTTTGAATCATCAGATGTCATCAGAGAAATAAATTTTCTTTCTGCTAGTGCACTGAAATAATAACGAGGAATATACTTCATCCTCAAGTTACCAAAAAAAGTACAAAGTAAAACAAAAAGGTATTCATTTTCGACTTCATTTCTATCACAAAGCAAACAAACTCTCTCATTTTTGCATCATTTTTCAATTTTCTGTCAGTTTCAATACTCAAAGCTCTATCACATTGATAAATCTGGTGTCAGGTCGAAACCCATGTAGATACACCACGTCAAAAATTTACTGTATCTCTGTAATTTGCGATAAGTATGGGAGCAACAAAAAGTTCCCGTTTAGAACAGCTTCAAATTGAGTCCGTTTGCGAAGCGAATGGTACATACAAGAAAAGAGTATAGTAGTCTTTGTCACGAACAAGAGATTCCGACAGCTGATTCTCTGCTTCAACGTTACGAGCCATGGAGCATAAGAGTTACTATAAGAAACCCAATGGGAATAGCTGTCAACAGCCGAGACGTCGCATGGTCGCTATGGAAACCGGCGGTTCTATTCAGAGAACCTAAGATACTGCATGCAGGCAATAAACTGCTCCCTCGGCTTTCACTACCTCGACAAAATGGAATCATTTACGTAATGTTTATCTGTGACTCCCTAAACCTCAAATAAACTACCAACCACGAAACTAGTTCAGTCACATACATTTATAAATGAATTTAACAATAGGACGCATAAAAAATAAAGACCGTGATTCTAGATCAAGGGCGTTCATGAGAAGACCACGTCGACTAGTCTCTATCCCGGAAATTTTTAACGTTATTTATTTGCCTACGAACGCTTGTTACTCTGAAGATAAGCAGCCTAAAACTAAAGGAGATAGTCCTATACTATGTTCGTTAGCTTGCTCGGTCTTTAAAAGCAACTGGTCATCGCATCGACATGATTTTTTCAGAATTTTGTGCTTTGTACCGCGGTCCTTCTGTCATAACTTTTGATACTAACCCTCCACAAACTGTGGAAAAACAATGCTTTGTTATAGCATTGATGTATATACCAAAATGGCAATTTAGATCTGTCGTATTTGTCATTTTTCCCGGTTTGACAATGCAGCCCCGGTCACTATTCCTACCTGGCATTTCAAAAAATGATGCCTTATTCTAGATACAGCTGTACAAACATGACAACCATTTCTTGTATGGCAGAGGAGTGTGTGTCAAGGAAACAAAGCAACATTACAAGATATGGTTAATTTTAGATGAAAATAACATTATGCCATTATCTTTGTGTGCCCTGCTTGAAGGTATACTGTCACCTGTTCAAATTGTGGCACAGTTACCATGGAAAGAGAAAATCTAACCAATCACAAATTTTAAGCGGGTGGTCGCTTTTTTAAAACAGCGCCCTCATATTGGCATTTTGAATACCAAGGAACGGCTCTTTGACCATGTATTGGCATATTTAGATTACAGGTGACTGTATACTTTTAAGTCAAACTAAATTTTCTGATTCTAGAATTATGCAAATTATGTAAGCTATATTAAATCACCAACCACATTTGTTTGGCTTAAATGTATGCAGTATATAAATTTTGAATTCCTGAGCGAGATAAAACGAGAGAAGCCAGCTCGTTTAAAAAATCCCAATTTGAGCTCATTACTCACAAATGTTAATTTTTTGCTGTTCTTATATCAGGCCGAATGTTTGTACACGTGGAATAGGCATGAAAAGTCTAAAATAAGTAGTTTTACTAACATATTTAATACAATAATGAAATAGTAATCCGTGTTGATATTGCATCAGGGTTTAGCATTCTTTCTGCTGAGCGATACTTGATAAATCACTAAACATATATGAACTATAATTGACATAGTAGTCTACAGTGTATCCCATTGGTAGAATAATTTATGATACAATATAATATATCTTTCATTGTTCATTCCTAGTCTACCTGTGTTTGTAATTACCATAAAATATATATAATTAAGTAAATTAAATTTCTTTACACAGGTATGATCAAGCATGTAAGCATGTAACAGCTTTGTTGTTTGGCTTATGGTCACTTACCGACAGACACCAGGATCGACAGTAATGTCCTCATACTTCACTAATTTGCGCCAAATTGTCAATGACCATGCCAGCACCGCGCTCACACTGTAAACGATGTACAATTATGATGGCTGAAAATTCTGGTCCGGACCAAAAATTCAACAGCCAACGATTACGTCGTTAGCAATAAACACCAGATCAGGTCATGTTTGTACACGAGTTACACATCGCATCATCAAACACTCTAGCATTGGTAGAATAACAGTGCAACAGTAGGACAGGAAAACTGTGTTTTTTTCGAGAGTACAAGGTATTTATTTCACATTAACGAGCAAACACTTTGACCAAAAACTAAATTTTATCTTAAGTATATCGTCTATTTGTACAGGACTACAACATTCTTGCTTCAAAGGATGCATCATGTAGCTCATTGAAATCATTTCACATGAAACAATAGAAGGGTCTTTTAACAATATTTGTCTGGCCATGTAAACTAGCTCATTTAAGCACATATTCAACAGTGTCATATCATAACACTCATTACAGTTTCATAGAACCTTTTATAACACGCCACATGCTCATTCCCTGTCGCGATTCGCCAGAATACGTCACGTGACTAGAAAATAGATACGTCTAGTCCCCACCGGATCGACAAAAGTGACGTCAGAGGGCATTTTTCGAAAAGCTATTTCCCTAGGGAAATAGTCCTGACCAAATTTGGAAAAGTGCTTGATCACGTGACCGTAGTGTCGTCTGCATCTTTGCAACAATGGCGGGTGACTAGAACGTGATGTGCGTGACGACACATTCTCTAAAACAGATTTTCCAACATTTTCCAACATTCCAACAGCGTAGGAACTTAAACAGCTCATCGACGGAAAAGATTAAAGTGCAACCAAGGATGTCGCTAGGTATGTTTAGAATATATTTTGAAAGAAAGTGGTACCACGTACAACTGAAACAGCTGTGGAAACATCGCCTAGTGAACTTGTCACAATGGATTGTTGCGGTGCAAAATATCAAAACACAGTAAAAACTATATAACAATACAACATGAGCATGTGGTGTGTTATAAAACACCTATAGCCTGGTCTTTATTCGGGATATAGCGCTCGTCTATTACCCCTCGTGGCCGTGTGTTACCAGAAACTCATCGCTATACCCCTCGGCCTACGGCCTCGGGGAATAGCGATGTGTTTCTGGTAACACACGGCCCCTCGGGGTAATAGACGGGCGCTATAGCCCTCATGACCAGGCGATAGGTGTTTATTATAGTGGTAATACTTGCTGATAAAAATTGTAATTTGTAATACAATGGAATGTTTGACGAAATCTGTCCTAGTAAGGTGATTATTGATGACTAAGCCATTTGCATCCTCTGGGCAGGAGTTTTTAATTCTCATGTAAATGATGGGTTATCAAGGGGTAAACACTATCTGTTACATCCTAGGGAGATTTGTACCATTCAACTATCACCTGTCTGAATATCAAAATCGCCGTCTCCGCTGAACACGATAACATTTCGTGGCTGCGAGAACAATCAATTCCCTCCATCATCGAGTCTCAGTGAAAACACCGAGTGGAAATATAGCTTTTTATAATAGTACAGGATGATGACAGTTATAGACTAAGGTGGTTACAAGTTTTATGTGTGCAAGAAATTTGATTTTGGAATTTCACCGAAATGTTGATTCACTATACATGGTAGGCTACGAGGAAACTATGAATAATTTTTTTCAAATACAAAACTCGGTAAATCTGTGTATTTATGTATGCTTAATTATTGATATTAATGCACTTGATTAGTCTAGGGTTGTTAAAAGTCCGTATGTGTGCAAGAAATTTGATTTGGGATTTCACCGAAATGTTGATTCACTACACATGGTAGGCTTCGAGGAAACTATGAGTTATTTTTTTTGAATACAAAACTCGGTAAATCTGTGTATTTACGTATGCTTGATTATTGATATTAATGTACTTGATTAGACTAGGGTGGTTACAAGCCTACATGTGATAAAGAAATTTGATTTTGGAATTTCACCGAAATGTTGATTCACTGTGTATGGTAGTCTATGAGAGAACTATGAACAACATTTTTCCCAATATATATCTAACAATTTCTGTGCATTTAAAGTGACCCTCCCCCATTTTCCCTAGCCCACTTCCTGTAATTAATGCTCCTTGACAAAAATTCAGAGCTACTCCATGGCCTTTCAACAGTGTGAAAACGGAAAAAATCAGATGCGTATTCCACTCCATTTATCGGCAATCGCTTCAGGTTGAATATTTGTCACGAATCGACTGGCTGTGAACATGATGGACGCAAAGAAACAATCAAAATGGCTGTTATGTTGCGAGGAATGTCAAGATGTACTGACGCGAACTTTTGGTAAAACGAAATGCAGCACGACTCTGAAATAGACGTATTCCAATAGGATTTTCTCGGGCAGTACCGGATACTCAATCGATGATACGATCACTGCCTGACTTCCTTTGATCCGTCGAAGTCGACAGGGCCGGGGTATAGCTTACGCGTGCTTCCGCTGAAATAGCGTACGTAATTTTCATCATTTTTTACGACTGAAAAATCCTGTGCATACGGAATGAAGAGTGACCTGGTTGGAACCTTTTAGGCTGATACCTCTGTCCGCTATGTTTGCCGCGATCAGCTTGGGTAAACATCATTGACCGTATGATAAACTTAAATAATCGTGATGGGCACTTTCGTGACATATGCGAATAGGGGTCAAATTGTCTTACAGAAAACACATTCTGAAACATATGCGTTCTCCTGCGAAAAGAAACGGAACGTTTTTTTCAGTTTTCTTTCGACTCAAGTTTAGTGTCTCTATATTCACAGACATCATATGCAAGATTCAATGACAGTGAAAGCGTGAAACAAAATTCTGGGATTCTGGGATCAAACATGGCACCACCGATCAAAAGCGTGGCTTTTGTACATTTGCATAGATTTACGATAACCCAGCTTTTATAGGGGAAGTTCCTGTTTCAGTGCGAAATGTTGTCACTTGAGATGAATTAACATCAAAGTTACATCAATGCAGTTTCAGTTCAAGGCATTTCCTTGTTATTATGTCAAAATTGTGCCATTGAAATTGTAGAGTTCAGCAGCTACAACCATTAATCAAAGCTTCTGTAAAGAGAGTCTCTTAAATTGCCTTTTAGAAGTATCATAGGTCTTGACGGCTTCCTGCGCGAAATTGAGACTTCGGCAACACTTTTGACAGACGAAGAAAGCTTAGTTTTGGTTTTACGTAGAACAATCACGACTTCTTGAATTGCTTTTACCGGACGAGTAGCCATCGATCCTATACACACATGAAAACCAACTATCTACTCGACAATGATAAGATTTCGATATTTTTCATCATGAATTCCAAATACACAACTCAGCCATAAACTAAAAATTGTTTAATTTTATATGATTCACATCTTGAGTAGAATGTGCAAAATTAATAAAAAGTTATTAGGTCGACGACGAGTAAAGAAGCGATTGGTTGTTAAGTCTCCCTGTCGATATTAACAATTTTAAGTACACGAAATTCTAAATGTTGCTTATGATTCTACAAGAGAAGAAAAGCATGGCAAATAAGATTGCCAATCCGGCTTCAGTCTTCACGCTTCCAGAAACTGAAATATAAATAACACGAAAGTAGATTAGTGATATTTTCAAATGTTAAAAGTTTCGAATGAACTGTTGGTAGAACAAAGGAGATGTCACATGTTTATACTATCTTTCTAATTTTTACATGTAATATGTTTTAATTAATGGGCTTACATCCCAATTTACAGTGTACCAGTATTACTGATCTTAATGAAATTTAGTTTTCAAGCAAATGCAGATCATGCTGTGGATCATGCATGATCTTCAAGTACATGTATTGACCATTAAACATCCTGTTTCTGGTTTAACATTTTACTACAATGTATTTATATCAGCTAGTTTATTTGTACACGAATATTTTTCAATAACAGATTTTATGTATTATCAATTAATTTCTTTCTACCCAGATTTGTATTCTTTATAATATGTACACAGTCACGACCTTGTATTAATTTCAACAGATAATCATAGCTACACTGGTCACGGTTGAGACTAGTTCTGATTGAACTATTTCCGTGACCCCATCAGATTGAAGTTTATGTAAACATTCCTCTTTTCTTGTTATGTATAGTATTTTCATGTGATGAAATAAACTCTCAACTCAACTCAACAGAATATTACAAATGGCCAGAGAAAATACTTTTTTTTTAATTTCGTGTATTTTCCGACATTTCAGAAAGGTTTTTAAGGCACTATTGCAGAATATTTCCGCAGACTGTTGACAATTTACAATGAGCAAATCTTAATAAGATGCATTCATGCTGTTTACCATTATAGCAACAATAAAGAAAGATAAGATGGATTACCAAAATGGAGCAAAGGTCTTTTGATACTCTAGTTTCTGGTCAGTATTTATTCTCCTATTTTCAAGATTTTATCAACTGAGTCAAATATCGATGTCCCTGGAATGACCTACTGCAGACAAGAGCATTGGTATGGTATTACATTTATCGTTATCTTAACTGCTTAGTACATAGTCTGCAATGATAATTTGTCCTTTTTCAAAAAAGGAAAATTTGTGATTTGCGGGGCTACAATTCGCCTGACATTACATCATGTTTATAAGAAATTATCCCTCCCCGAAATTTTAAACACTATGATATCTAATAAAAGACGCAAATAATATGCAGACATACTCTTGTAGAACTCTTCCGCTGACCAGGTGAAGTGGCCACATGTTCTGAAATTCTTCGGCGGCTTCTTCATCTCGCTTTCGTCACCTTCTTTGATCATCAGGGCCATTCCTTCAACTTGGTGTATTTCGATGTGACAGTGTACGAACCACCAGCCTAATAAACAAACATGTAATGGCGAGGATTAGAACATCATGAAAGGCTGTGTCTGATTGCGAAAATTGAAACTTTCCAAAGCCAGAATTCGATGCTGATCGCCACTCAACATAAAAACATATGCTGTCGTATACGAGGACAAGGAATTTTTTACCTCATCTTATAAAGTCACTATTGCAATGTTCGGCTTCAGCGAATTTGTCAGTGGAAGCATATGGTAACATGACTTTCTTTACAGCAAATATATTAAGAGGACCAGTAGCTGTATTTCTGATCAAATTTTTGTGCTACTCCCAAAAGCACATCGAAACGCCTACTTTAAGCTTATCAATACATAGTTATTCGTGTAAAATACACTATATTGTCTACATTTGTATTCTATTCAGGACCAGAATTAACTTGTCAACAAGAAGAAGGTATGCAGTCTACAAAGGTTGAATCATCAAGTTAGACGTTGTTTATGTCAACATGGTCAATGCAGAAAAACAAGAAACTGCTGTTTGCATTCAGTGAAACAATCATCAAAGGTTACAGTTACTGTCCCCTTCAAAGGTGCAAAATGTAAAGTTTACAAAGCATTGTGTCCCATTGTGATGACCGAACTTTGTTACAGTTGGGTATCGTACAAGCGAACTTAAATCAGGACGCGTTCCGAACAGAAATTACAAATTGTAGCATAGGGAAAGTTTCATCTGCCATCAAACGGCCTTGCATAATTTCAGTGAACAATCTTTGTTTACAGTTTAAAATGGTAACTGTTGTATAAAACAAGAATCAATGTTGAATTCTTTGAAAAATACTATGTAAACTAAATCTTAAAAAATGTTTTGTTATTTCATTCTCCAACAAGCGTATTCCGGTTCATTCCAGTTATAGGCTTTATAAGCAATCAATCACATGTGTTGATGTCATCAAGGATCTTGGTGTTTATTTCTCCAAAAATCTAAGCTTTGTGCATCACATCAATTGGTCGGTTTTATTAAACGGACTTGCTGCGACTTCACTAATACGACTGCCATCAAAAGTATTTACATTGCACTTTATAGGAGTATCCTTGAGTATTGTTCGGTAGTGTGGTCTCCATACCAGAAGCCGTACATTGACAAAATTGAACGAGTTCAGAAGAAATTTATTAAATTTCTTTGTTTTAAGGAGGGTATGGACTACAATGTTGATAATTATTTAACATTATGTTCTTATTTTAAACTTTCGCCTCTTTTTATTCGTCGTCAAGTTTTAGATCTTTGTTTTATTCACAAGTGTGTCAATTTCATTACCGATTGTCCAGATATTAATAGCTCCTTCAATTTCTTTGTGCCCCAAAGGCGTCTCAGGTCTTCTGACCTTTTCCGGATACCAAATCACCGCGTTAACCTGTCTAAATATTGTTTTTTGTCTCGGGCAATGTCACTTTTAAATAGTGTCTATCGTTTTGATATTGATTTGTTTACCGGTATTAGTGCTTTTAAAACCCAAGTGTCATCTGTTTTATTATCTCTTGCTGATAGTCATTTTACTACCGAGAGTTTTTGATATTTGTCAGTCTCTGTTGTTACTTGTTTAGTGCCTTTTTAATTAGTTTCTGCATGTTGTAATTTGTCTTTTTCATGTTTTAATTTTTCTCTGTTTGCATCCAGTTATTAGGCTATGCCTGTTGGATGTTAGAATGAATAAAATAAATAAATAAATAAATAAATAAATAATGATTGCATGTTCTAAGCTGTTGAATTTACATGAACATACCCGGATTATCTGCTACATATCTGATGACAACATATCCACCAACGGGTACTATGACTGTATCTTTCATTGGAGGGTTTACAAGATTCAAACCAGGGATATTATCTCCTCCCCAGCTGGTATCACGCCATTTACCAGAGTTACAACGTTCATCCTCTCCACAGTCGATATCTTGGTTGTCGCCAGCGTACAACCCGTTAGCATAATATTGGGCGTAACCGGTCTTTAAGACGTAAAAGTGATGGCCATGGAGATGTACAGGGTGTGGCGTGCCTCTTATTCCTTCGCCTGAGAAAGACACAAATGTACACGGATTTGTCATGAAAAGTAACAGATAAAAGATAACAACTCTTCGTGACAGTTGTATCTTCATGGACTTCTTCAGAAGAAATGAGTCTCGTATTCTGCAGAATTTGATCCCTGTTTTTATGGTAATTATCCATTATGACGTTGCTATCAATTTGCATTATCGATAAAAAGGACAGTGACAAAAAAAGAGAACCCACCGTAGGACTAATGGTGACATTCTCCTGCAGGTTTACATACCTGGGTATTGTACCATGTTGTAGAGAACGATCTGAACCACTTTGCCAGTCTTGATTTCAATAAAATGAGAACAACTACAGTGTCGTTTTGCACACTCAGTCTCGTTACACATCGTCATGTAGTCCTCATATTTTCCACCAGGAAGTGTCTTTCGAAAGAATGGAAATAAAATTACCGTTAACATGATTTGTACAACGAAGAGATTGCCTTTCATTGATATAACGTCTTACAAATAAAACGCAATTGCAAATACTCGATAGAATTGCACGACGTTAGTTATAGTTTTTTACTGTCGGTACATACCAAGCAATCTGTGTTTGAAGTAGAAATATTAACATCACATTGCAAGGTATTTTTGTGCTCTTTATCAAGGTGGTATAAGTCTGCATAATGACATGCTAATAAACTTTCCATGAAACGAGTTTTTGTATAAAGCCAGTCAGGACCAAAGGTAGCGAGACATCGTGATATGTTGGTTAAAAAGCCTCTTGACAAGTAAGTCGGGTCGGAAGGCAGGGTTCCCATGCACTCCATGGATGTATTTTTAACCTACATTTTTGTAATCCTTAGGGTCTATAGTTAATGAATTTTGATGTTCCCAAAATCAAATATTGTCCCCCTGGGTTCATTTGGCGCCATCTTGGCCACCATCTTGGCCGCCATCTTGGATTTCAACAATTGGGTAGGGGTCACATATTTACCGCTCGACGGAAACAGAAACAATAAAATACTACAAACGTTATATTTTCAAAAAGGCCCTATTTATGGCCTTTTCATTGATATATAACTAAATGGGGATAAATTAATGTTCGAACGTCGATTAGACTTTATTTCGGCCATTGACCGTAAATCGTAAAATTTCCTAAATTTCAAACCCAACAATTTAGTTCCCGTTCCTCTAAACAATTTTTCATAAGGAATTTATATAATTTTTGGAAGAACTTACTGCAATAAACAAAAAAAAACAAATTGAAAGTATGTGTCTTGAGATTTAGTGGGTGCATGAGCTTGTTTTCCTAATACGTGGTATGCCACATATCCGTGTGTAATATAAGGGGTAGGGGTAATGTTTCCCTTCCTGTTTCGAATCATGAATAATGAAACCATAAAAATGTAAATTTTTTGAAAGTGCTTAACCAGGCCTTTCTAAACATATATAGTTTTATGGGGAACAGTAGCATATTTCAAAGTTACAAAGCTTAAACCTTTCAGTTTGTGTCGATTTTAAGTGAATTTTTAAAACAAAATTATACTATATGGGGCAGGGGTAATGTTTCCCTTTCTGCCTCGAACCATGAATTATAAAACCATATAAATGTTATACTGATTCAAAGCTCTGAAAAGGGCCTTTCTAAATATGTATAGTTTTATGGGAGAAAGTCGCATTTTTAAAGTTACAAAGCTCAAATCTTTCAGTTAGTGTCAATTTTAAGTGAGTTTTTTAAACAAAATTATAACATTAGGGGTAGGGGTAATGTTTCTCTCTCTGCCTCGATTCATGACTCATGAAACCATACAAATGTTATTTTGGTTGAAAGATCGGAAGAGAGCCTTTCTAAGCATGTATAGCTTTATCGGGAAAATTGCCTATTTGAAAGTTACAAAGCTTAAACCTTTCAGTTTGTGTCAATTTTAAGTGATTTTTAAACAAATGCACAAAAAATTTAGTCCGTAGGCCAGGTATCGAAATTATCCCGTCTAAGGCATTTTACCCACTATGATTTTCTGGTAGCTAGTATTCTCAGCTGTCATAATCTGCTTATTTGCCATTTAACTGATGCTGGGTAAGAGTGTAACGACTTGTTTTGTAGGGGGCTTTCACGCCCATACTAGTAAAATAGGAATGGGTTAGGGGTAACATATTTACTGCTAGTCGGAAAGGAAAACAACAAAGTACCATAAACAATACATTTTTAGAAAGCCCCGATAATGCCCTTACCATTTGTATATAACTTAATGGGGATAAATCAATATTCAAACATCGATTAAATTTTATACCGGCCTTAAAATGTAAATTGTAAAATTTGCTCAATTTCAAACCCAATAATTAAGTTCCTGTTACTCCAAACAATTTTACAAGGTATTTATACATTATTTTAAATAACTTAATGCAATAAATAAGAAAAAAGCCATTAAAAGTGTGTATCTTAAGATTTATTGGGTGCGTCGATTGTTTTCCTAATATGTGGTACGCCATACACCCCTCTATAATATACATTTAAGGGATAGGGGTATGGGTCATGTTTCCTCTCCACCAAACGCAGCAAATAAGGAAGCCACATAAATATCATATCTCTGACACATTAAGGCAGTTGTTATTCTAACAACATATGGCTTAATGTGGTAAACTAAAAAGTATTCAGTGACAGTGCCTTAACTCAAAGTTTGTGTTACTTTATTGATATCTACTTGTTGTTATGAACATGAAAAAAATCTTCAAGGCATTAAATACCACTAAAAAAGTTAAAATGATGGTAAATAAAAGAGGTTTTACTCATTTCAATAACTCAAACAAGGGAAAGAAAGTTAACAGCTATATAACAGCTTGGATTTCATCAAAATCGCTTAAATTGATATAACTTTTGGATGAGGCATCACAGTATGCGTATGTTTTCGGGAAATTTTGGCATACGGCATCAACATGAAAGTACTTTTTAAAGATGTAAACAAGTTGAAAATGCATAATTTTAAAAACATATGTCAAAAATTATATATTTCACACCAACTAACCCTAAATTAGATTTCATAGTCTTCATGCTAAGTTGATATGATAGCAGCAATAATTAATCTCTTTTCTTTAATTGTATCGCAAATGATATGTAAGCAATAAAGCACCATTTGAAAGGGATACCAATCGGTTTTAATCGGTAAACAACATATACGCACGAGCTCAACGCTTGTGTATAAGGAGTGAAATGGTCAAAACTAAGTGGTATACATAACCTTGCTTTATGACATACCTCGATGTGAGTGCAAATCAGTGCATTGATATGTATAGGAACATCCGGGAGGTTAGTGGGCCGGTGAATGATGTATTGACTGGTTTCCATGGTAACCTGGTCCAGTGAAGCCCTTCGACGTTTTCGACGTCAAAGTAGACACATAACACTAGATGTAAAATATCAATGTGCGCACTGCTATTTTGACTTTCGTTAAAATCTGTTTGATGCTGGTCAATTGTGGCAAAATTTTTTTGAAAATGCCCGGCATGTAACTAAATGCCATATAGCATTAAATGTGAAGAGGTATGTAATAAAAATATTATTGCCTGAATACGTGGGTTTATGTGCCTTCGCAGCAGGAGACAGTCTGCCCTCTTGGCGTCGGGCAAATTGTCACCTGCTGTCACCTACAAAAGGCATGTATTCAGGCAATAATATATAATATTATGTCAGTATATTTAAACTTGTGATGAAAATGAAAACAGTGTGAAAGAAACCCACTATGGAGATAGGAGTGGCCAACTGTACAGTATATCATAAATATATGTACAGTCACGTGACCGTCCGGGCGAATCAGAGCTCACTATTATTAGTATTGTTTTTAATTCCACATGGCAACACGAGAGAATCTTTTATCGCTCAAAACCAATCACCATTAATCCACAATATAGCTTCTCCATACTAAGATAGATGGATCGGTATCACTTGTGTCACACTCCTTACCAGAAAACAAGAGATCATAACCAATTTGTCGAAATTATTTTACAACGCAGAACACTATAACTCCCAATGAGGATTACATTTTCGACTGTGTACTAAAATTCAATAGCAAAATAATTCTGGAACTAAAACCCGAAAAGCTAAATGTCACAGAACACATTCAAATTAAGCAACTAAATAGTAAACAGAAGGCGAACAAACACTCCATACACCAGGCAATAAGGAGGCGAGACAAACCTAAGAAAATGACTAAAAGGCTTATATTCCCATTGACACCTCAATGTTTAAAAAACTTTAGAAGTGAATCTATCATTAGTTTCTCATCATAGATGACATTTCACCAATGTTAGACCATGACTTCTTTGAAGCATAGACCCTAAAAACGGACGTTTTAGGGTCCATTTTTGAAGACACCATTCCACCAGAATGACCGAATCAGAGAGACCTTATTGATCTAACTTTCGAGATAGATCAGCCACCAGCAGCTGGGAAAAAAAGAAGTCAACATAATCATCAGAGCCAAGCGAGCTAGACAAAACGGCTTTACACATTATACTCCACACAGAGGGCATTCTTACACAATTCACAAAAAGCGTTCAAAAGCTTCGTTAAAGGTATTTTGCGCGATCCCAGGGACTGGACGTGGCTGGTCACGACGCGAATGCAAAATCAGTTATGCTGAATCAAGGTGTAATCAAGTAATAGCTCATTTATAGATTGAGAAAATCCTAATCCCGACAGTAATGGTGGAATACAAACGCTATATAAAGTTGAGAAAATTTGCCATTTCTTTTATTTGTATGTTGTACATTCCATGTTGTACAGTACTGCCTGTACTATACATGAACAGTTTATTCATTGGGCACGTATTCTCTGCTGTTTTTCCATAGTTAGGTCCCCGTAGTCCGAGATAAGTCTTTCTATAGTGTTAACTATTTTCTTCGATTACTGTAATCTACTCCAATAAATTCCCACCTAAAGCCGCAATTTTTAATCCCAGTTTTTCGCATTAGTGGAGTTCTCCTCCCAGTCAAACACTGGCCAGTACGATGTTTGATTTCTATAGCATTAATTACACAATTGATCTCAACCTTTTGTCACCTTTTGCTAATCCTGCAAACAGAGTTTACACAAGCGTTTGATTGACGGTCGGTTCAAAACGCAAACGGTCATTGATTCCCCACCCCACTCGATTTTTTCTAAACAATTGTCTTTCAGTTGCGTTAGAATTTGAATATAACCACAGATTTCGATCGGCAGAAGCTTCGTGCTGACCGCTTGGCAGTCTGTGTGCGTTTTTTGCGGCCGGAAAAAACTAATAAGTGGCATCTTTTGGAGCGTGTGCCCGCGTACTGCCTGTTTGGTGTCCACTGACACAACGAACGCCGCCACAGCTTCACGCCCTTCTAAAGGGAGGCTACGCCTTTAACCCATTTGTATAATTACACAGGGGAGTCTACCTTTTACGATCTAACATTTGAGATATTTGAGAACAACATGTTTGCAATTTTCAGGTTTTTCATAAATAACACATTGGAGAAAGTCATACTAAATGTTTTGTCCAATTGAAAGTCAAATTTTCACTGAAACAAGTAGAGGTGGTCATCTGTAAGCCAAACGAAAATTAATATTAGCAAAGATGGACATTAATTGAGCCTTTCCCATTTCAGATCCCAGTTACTCATACAACGGGGTATAAGCGAGATATGGTACCTCCATGACAGCAAAGAGTATCGAATGTGTTGAAACCCAAGTGGCCCCTATTCAATACAACGTAGCCTACAGGTACACCTTAAAGGCATACTTACCAGGCCAAAATACTGAGTGTTGAATTCCTTCAAAAGTGGCAACACCTGGAAAGACACCATGGCAATCAATTTTTCACCCTGATCTCTAACTATTTACCTCTACACCCAATAAAGCACCGGGACACAAGACAGTTGTACATTACAAAAATTAAGAGAGAGATCGAAGACACTTACTACACAGAACGCAGGATGGACGACTGCAAAGACGATTCTTCCAATAGGCAACCCAAAACACAAACATTCACAGCAACGACCATAAAACTTTCTCCCATAAAACTACATGTTTACAAAGGCCCTTTCCAGAGCTTTCAATCAGTATAACATTTGTATGGTTTCATAATTCATGGTTCGAGGCAGAAAGGGAAACATTACCCCAGCCCCATATAGTATAATTTTGTTTTTAAAAAATCATTTAAAATCGACACAAACTGAAAGATTTAAGCTTTGTAACTTTGAAATATGCTACTGTTCCCCATAAAACTATACATGTTTAGAAAGGCCTGATTAAGCACTTTCAAAAAATTTACATTTTTATGGTTTTATTATTCATGATTCGAAACAGAAAGGGAAACATTACCCCTACCCCTTATATTACACACGGATATGTGGCATACCACGTATTAGGAAAACAAGCTCATGCACCCACTAAATCTCAAGACACATACTTTTAATTTGCTTTTTCCTGTTTATTGCAGTAAGTTCTTCCAAAAATTATATAAATACCTTATGAAAAATTATTTGGAGGAACGGGAACTTAATTATTGCGTTTGAATTTAGCAAATTTTACGATTTACGGTCAATAGCCGATATAAAGTCTAATCGACGTTCGAACATTACTTTATCCCCATTTAGTTATATATCAATGAAAAGGCCATAAATAGGGCCTTTTAAAAATATAACGTTTGTAGTATTTTATTGTTTCTGTTTCCGTCGAGCAGTAAATATGTGACCCCTACCTCATTGTTGAAATCCAAGATGGCGGCCAAGATGGTGGCCAAGATGGCGCCAAATGAACCCAGGGGGACAATATTTGATTTTGGGAACATCAAAATTCATTAACTATAGACCCTAAGGATTACAAAAATGTAGGTTAAAAAATACATCCATGGAGTGCATGGGAACCCTACCTTCCGACTAGACTAAGTGCCTGGCGAGGCGATTCGACGAAAACAAAAATTATCGCAGTACATCGTCGAATCAGAAATAGAAACAAAGAAATGTGATTACAGCGCGCACCATGGGTGGCGTTGATGGTGGGATGAAACGTCTGCCGTTGACAGAAGACCGTCTGGAAATGGTCCCCGCAAAGTGAAAGTTAATGAAGATTTCTTCGGCATTACTGTCGTCGACGTTCGGGATCGCTGGAGGCGGGGGTTGACTAGCTGCTGCTTGAAGATTTGCGATTGGTATACAGTCTATATATTTGTTCGGTGGAAAGTACCTGGGAAAGATTAAACAAGTACAAATCAAGTGGAGGAAAGAGGCTGCAATACATAAAGGGACAGAGTCAACTCAGATGTGCCATGCCAACGATGACAATTGAATTCTGTGCAGCTCTCTATGATAACATGACTCTGGGTGGCCTACACATCATTGGCGGAATTTTCCTCGTTTACAAAAGCTAAACATTAAACATTGAGTGTATTACCGTCGATAGATGTAAAACAACTGGGATTGTGTCCGGCGTTTTCCTGTGATAGTAATTTCGATCCTTGCAATGCCAATTTAATCACTTTATGTTATGTACAGGATTATAATATCATCTTCAAACAAATCCCAAAGATTTCAAGCCAGTTCTATATTAGTAAACGGTATACATGTAGTATAACTGTTTCTTAAGCAAGGTCCTTAATGTGTAACGATAAGTTTCTTGTCGCAGAATATCCCCTTGTGTGTCATAATGATTAATGATGTCCATGAATGTATATTATTTTACTAGAACTTGTCGGATGTTTTCTTTTTCTTTAACATTATTAGCTATGTGCTCAATTTTTTCATATCCTTAGGTTAATTATTAACCCTTGTTCCGTTGTGCACATGAAGAAGAATGTCGCACTCTTGCGTGTCTGTCTTTTTCTGTATTTGGAGATGTTTCTCGGTAAAGGTGCAGAATGGCTACAGTGCATATCAGAAAGAAGTAAATGTACACATAGTTCCTAATTATCATTCAACATTGGTAATATTTTAGTTCATTTTCAATGATGTCTCTTTAACTTGTCCTTTATTCCAGAGCAATTTCGTACTCATAAGGACAATTGTATCTAACTTGTATCAATTGCAGAGAAAATGGTGGTTCTATTCTTCATTTTCATTGCATAATGTTTTCTTGTAAATGTGTTTCTATTGCCTTGCAATTAACTGCTTCCATACTGTATGGAATAGCATAAAGTTTGTTTTAATTTTTGAAGTTCAAGTCCGGCGTGGTCATTAAAAATTCTATGCTGAATTTCATCACGATAATAATCAACTGTGAATGCGTTATTTTGGAGATCATTTAATGAAAAGACACCGATTGCTTACATTATATAGTATTTTAATGTGACTTGTACAAATTGGGCACACACGTAGTGTATTTGCTATGTGACTTACGGTCATCTTTTCTTTACTTTTTAGCTCATATTTTGTATATTTATATATCAAAGAGAACTATATGGTAGGCTGGAGGCGTCTGTATGTCTGTACGTATGTATGCATGTTAGTATGTGCGAATGTATGTCCGTCAAGTGAGAAACTCCAAAAACCACAGGACCTACCATCTCTAAGTATCTGGTCCACAGGAACACCCAGAGATGTGAATTTGTTCAAATGAACATGTCAGTGCCAAAAATATTCAAATGCGGTAAAAAAGGGAAATCTAGCAAATTGCTAAAACTTTGTACCCACAGGCTAGATTTGGTTGAAACTTGGTATGCAGGTTCTTTACGGTAACTTTAGTTAGATTTGATGAAATTGTGATGAAATTTGTGTGGTTGTATTTTGAGGCGATTTTTCCAGTTTTTGGTGAAATACCCTTCTTCTCAGAAATTGGTCGTGCCATTATTTTGAGACTTGGTATGCATGATCCTAGTATCTGGTGCTGTCATATTTGTTCAAGTTGTGGTGAAAACTTTCTATTTCTATTTTGGGCAATTCTTCCCATTTTTGGTAAAATAATCATTTTCTCTGAAATTACTAGTCCGATTGCTTTGAAACGTTGTATGCATGTTCCCAGGGGTAAACTTAGTTAAGTATACTCACTCTGGCCTGCTACATCGAAACAAACATGAGCCAAGTGTCATTGACGTTATGTTTTTTTTTCTTTTGGGCCGGGGCTGGGTATCGTGCAAACTTTAAATGTGAGCCATCCTCTACGGTCAGACATCATCGGAGTTTAATCGATGTGAAGATTTCTTTGGTAAGATGTCAAATTTTAACGTATTGCAATTTTGAGTTTATTCCTCAGAGGTTTATGAGATATTTACACCTGTTTGTGCTGATATAGTTTGACCGATGGACTCTCATAGTTCATACACACATCGTCTGCTTTGCAACTCATATAAAGTTTGACATTAAGAGAGTATAAAGAGTCAGCTGTCACATTCATTAATTTAAGAGACTCTGTTTAGTTTAAAAAACTTACAAAGCCTATTAGCTGAAAAGTTAGTGAGGCAAGGATTCTCAGAAAGTAGATTAGTGAAATCATTTAAGAAGTTCTACGGTAGATACGGAGATGTTGTATCAAAATATGACCTGTCTGTTTCTGATGAGTGACAGCATACCAAATTTTGACTCACAAAAGTAATTTGGTGAATTCACCAAATAACAATGGATTTGTCGCTTTGGGTCAATCTTGACGGTGCAGCTAGCTGGCAGGGTACGCTTACCCATTCCGGACACCTGGTACCACCACTATTTCGTGGCTTAAGATGACCCCATTGCCTTTGTCACTTTCGATATATTCCCTGAACCTGGTAAATTTCATAGTTACCTTGAATGATAATGATTATTGGACCTGATTTGATGTCTATTGCTAGATGTTTATCTCAGGTTTTGATGGAATATTGAAGTTTCATATGCAAGTAGTTTGCAGTGCACCTTCCATGTTAGGCTCTTACACTGTGTTTACTGTTCGATGTAGGTTAGACATACAGTCGGTTAGCAGTAGAGTTGCTGCTACTCGAAGCCTTATCTGTCACAGTCAGGGTGAGTGACAGTGGAATGTAGTTTTTCAATTTTAAAGTAGTTTGCAGTGATGACATTTGTTTGTATGCGTATAGAGGTACTAGTATGCTGTGTCATGTACGTTGACTAGCTACTGCGAACACAAAATTCATTGCTTGTCAGAGTAGTGCATCCTATCGGATGTTTGACCTGTATTGTTAATTTTCTCTATGAAACACTTGCTGCTATATAGAGTTAGTGTTTGACTTTATATCATGCTCGATAATGATGTGAGAGTCATGCAGATGAGTGTCCTTCAGGCTTTTTTGGTTTTATTGTTATGTCTTCACAAACATTGTAGCTTGTGCTTAACTATCACTTATTGAGTCGGAAATTAAAGGACGTGTTGGATTCAGCTTGGCCGTTGTCTGTGTCCAATAATTCTGCCCTCACATTAATGCCTTCCACATCTCTTGGGGTAGATGCAATACGGTCTTCAGCTAACCATTTTGTCATGTTTTTTTTCATTCCAGTTCCTCAGATGTGACCGAAGTTAAAAAATCGAGGATGGCATTCGGCAAAGTTCAATTACGCACATACGGACGACAATTTGTTTTTTTCCGTGTGGTCAATTACGCAAATTTGGCCGTCTTCTGGTATTGTAGAAAATTAATAAACAGTGCCATGGTGTAAATTAATTTGTTTTGCACTGTGATACGACATGGCTGACAAACTAGTTGCAATGACAATGAAGAGAAATGTGCATATGTTCATATGTTAGTTTAAAGATAGAATTAGTGCATTGCAATTTCTGAACTAAGTTCGTTCTTTTTTCACACGCGCAAAACGCACAAGAGTCTGTAGATACGTGAATATTCTTCAACGATACGGTTCGATATATGAGTATCAGATTTTTTTTGGAGCTTTTACAAGCCTGAAAATGCAATGATTTTTCTCTTGGTAAATGTCGCGGCAACTGTCAAAATCGCATCATTCCTCTGTAATAAAGGAGCAAATTTAGTTCACCTTTACTTTACTGCAGTTATGTTTGCTAAAGAGGGAATTTAGGATGCCGTCAGTAAAAAACACTGTCCCGTGGAACGGAAATATACCTAGGTAATTTTTATGAGATGCGTAAAATGAAATACTGTAAATGTAGGGTTCACAAAACTGATTCCTTACCTGAAGGGGCAATTCACAGCAACACAATGACTTGCTCGTGTACATGGAGTTGGCGTGGTCGTCGGCCAGCTGTTCCGAGGAGCTGCTTCATAGTGTAAGATGGCTTCTACATGTCCTGGATATACAATATTCTAAATAATTGCAAAGAACAAAACTTCCTATGTTAACGAATGCGGTGTACTTAGACTGAATCTTTGCTAGAACTAGAGCTATTTAAGTAGTTATAGGAAACTTGGGAGGTTTTAGGCATAAACGACATAATACGGCTTTATACTTTTCGTCAAACTTTGTGAGATTTAATTTTGTGAAAACCTTTAAAATCGTCCTCAAAAGTTGTAGTATAACAATTCAATGCAGAGATGTCCCCGAGGTCATTCGTAGTATTCTAAACTCCATACTCAGTTCAGTTCCACAAATAATTACAAATTGCCTTTGTCTAGTTTGGTTTCAGTTGACGGCTACAACTTTCTATATCTTTCTTCTCTTGTAGTTACCATGTCTGTCCGGCAAAATAAACCTTTTTAGGGACACACCTATGACCTGAAATGTAAGTGTAATCGTAATAGTCGCGCCGGAGGCTTAATGACTACGCATGCGCAGATTCATAATATACAATGCAAGTAACCGGAAGTGTACCCTATTTTCATGGGCGCCGCCATGATTTTTAGAGTACTCGAAAATAAACAAGTACGAAACGTGCAAATTATTATTTCATAACATGCCATTTATAAAATATATCTCTTTTATTAGCTAGTAAGTGTTATTATCCACCTTGTCGCTGATACAAGATATCGTTTTATATCACGCATAAGAAATAGAAAAAGAGAGAAAACTGTCGTGCATATGAATGGAGGCATGCGCAAAGACTGCAGGGATGGAATTTTAGAAAAGCGCCTCTGTGTCAATAATCAGATACACAAATTGCCAGTTTTTGTAAGTAACGCGTTTTCAGTTTGCAAGTGCTAGGTCGGCAGTGCGGTTAATATTGCAATGATATTGATTGCGTAATACGTCCCTTGTTTAACGCAATAGGCTGTTATTATGGTAAAAATTGCCAATTTTTGTCCAACATTTTTAAACATTACAGAAAATCTATACGTGCACTGCTGCAGGGTTTGACGTCGTGTACGTACGTGAACTGTTTTCATCAGAGGAAAAGTGGGCATAGTAGTCATATAAACGTATCATGAATAAATACAAATAACATTGCCAATCTTAACCCCAAGGGCTGAGCCCTATTTAATATTAGTAAAACCCTATGATGTAGTTTTTAAGTCTACAAAAACGTTGCCCTCCGTGACTTCTCTGAAAACCACTCTGAGTAAATGTTAAAGTTCTTAAAATTATAAGAACGTTGTAGGCCAGAATAGAATAGTAAACCGTGTTGATCTGTATATTCTCTTAAACATACATTAGCAGTAACTGACTAGGCACCCCTATTATGTTTGGTGTGTCCATAAAATGTAAAGTTTTGTATGAATTCAGCTTGCTCAAATGCCTAGTGATCGATTTGTCAACACAGCCTATATTAGACTCTCCACAGTCGCTGTGCCTTGTTTTGTGCGTGCCCACGATGGGCCTCCATTCGAAGGCTACGCTGTGCGCAGCTGTGAGCACGCGCTGCCAGACACAGCGACTGTCGGTTTTCGCAAGTATATGAATATTCATAAGGGTAGTGACGTCAAAAGAAACACCTATCTAACTGGGCGGAGAGAATATATACTAGTAGCTGGTAGACTTATTTACGCGGTATATTTTTATTTTTCATTTTTAATTTTATTTGGCAATGGTACTTGTCATTTGTTTTTGATTAACGGATGTGTGGAGTTCTATATCAGGCAGAAATCCGACCGGTCGCTTGCAAGAACGTCCAGACCCTGGGATTCGCGTCGCGTCTCTGAAGTGCGTGTTCCAACAGGGAAGAACGCGAATCGCAGGGTCTCTGCCAGACTAAGCCTATATGTGTGTTATGTTTTAATATTGTCATTGCGTTGTAAATGTCGGGTTCATAAATTGTGTTTTAGCACGTATTGGGAAGGCAACTAAAAACACATTATAGAAAAAGAATTGAAAAAGTCATGTACTTACACCTTTGATGTCAGTTGTTTCAAGGGTTGTTGCACGAATCCAGAAGTTGTCGGCAAGTTCATTGGTCTCGATGTAGAAATCAAATCTTTCACCGGAGTTTATGATGACCTCATCAGCAATAACCGTGCGGACCCTATTACCATCAACAGCGATCAAATGAAGTTTGTGTTTGTCGATAGACACTCTAAAGGCGTAGATCATAGCAGCATTGATGACACGGAAACGATATGATAATGGTCGTTTGACTGTAAATTTTGCCATGGGTATCAGATTATTATCAATAACGTCTCGTTTTCGACTTCTCTCATATGGATAAAATAAACCTAAGTTGGAAAGCATCAACAACGCAAAATCAAATTATTGACATTCCAATAACCAAAGTGAAATGTTTTAGCACAACTTAAAAATTCTCGCCACGTCCAAGAGTTCCAGTTTCGATTTGTACCTAGTAGCAGCTTGAAAGTCGAATGGCTATGCAGTGGTTTTGAAAGAATATGAATCCCCTATGCAATATAATTATGTTTTGTCAGATCAAAATGAAGTTATTGTTCACATTTATCAATCTCAATGATCACTGTTATCACAACAAGCAAAATTATTATTAGAGATATTACACCCAAGAGATAAAAGAGAATCCGTTTTCATAACAAACCAAAATGATGTTGACCGAGTTTTTACACAACATTATTTCAACATTACCTTTGCCATTTATTAATCCGGACCTAAAAGGGGTAACTCCAATTTCAGTTCCATCAGACTGCTTTGTTTGATTAAAACAAGGCGTCGAACCGTACCCATGATAAAATCTGCATTAAAATGAAACATGTTCAAATTGAAACGATGGCAAAAATTTATATTTGTTTCTCTGTGCGCGTTTCTCTTTCTCTTTGCGCAAGCCAGTCAGCCAGCCAGATAGACAGACATATAGACAGGGAGTGACAGGAAAAATATAAACAATAAGACCAGGGGAGTTGAAATTTTGAATATGTATGAGTTAATTTTTTACATTTTCGGCAATGTTTGCGTGCTGTGAATCACATTATAAAGTGTCTGACGTTTGAATTGTCTTCTGTTTTTATTGGTCTCACAAAAGCATAGGGCTATAGAACATATCGCCTGTGGTTGCGTAGGGTATATCTACCTTTGCATTTCCCACAATATACGATTGTTTATATCTAGAGAGGTGTCTCTCATCCAATCATGGAGAATCATTATAAATTCGTCATCATGGTCTATATCCGTTGTCTCCCTAACCTTAACCTGTCAAGATAAAAATGGGCAACCATTATCTTGCTCATCATCATTATCCCCATCATCGTCGTCATCATCATCATAATCAACATCGTCACCACCATCATCATTATCATCATCATCATCATCATCATCATCTTTTTATGCAGAGGTTCAGTTATATACCTTCATTGCAGATGGACCTATTTCAGAACAAAAGTTAACTTCCTACCAGCTTCCCGCTGACATCTTACTTCTACTGTAATTATACTTCACGTCTACGCTCTCCAACTTGGGCTGCTTTTTGTTAACTACAAGCTTTCAACTGACACCTTACTTATAACTATACTTCACCTTTACAGTCTCTTCAGGCGGTAACACAATCAATGCTCCATACAATCCATCCGTTCTCTGTGTTCCAAGATGGGAGTGGTACCAATGCGTTCCGGGAGGGGTAGCCAGAAATCTAGAAGAAAAGTCACATACAAGAAGCATACAGATATTTTACTATCGGAAGAGTCGTAAGCTTATATAAACATGCACATATATTGTTATCTTAAAGTCTATGTCCTGCATAAATTCAAAGTTAATTTTGCTTAAAATGAGCTATGCTATATGATTTTGCCATCCCTACTTTATCAAATAAATGCATCATCCCAAGGAAACAACGCGGTTAAATATTATAATAATGCAATATGTTGTGCGATTTTGAAGTTGGCTGCCTTTCGGGTCGTTTCGGCATTCGCGGTCATTGCCACCGGAAATGACGTAACTAAATGAACGTACGAGTGAGTGTGTTCACTCACGGACATAGTGAATGCTTACCGCTGTGGCTTCAACATGGTGAGAAGTTACCCTTTTGGTGGCTGAAGTAATCGCAGCCATTGCCAGTTTAACATGCATTTTAGGATGCCGTATTTGCCAAAATTACAAGGAAGGGTCGGAAACAGGCATTCAGACAAGCGTTTTCTGCGGTGCACATTTTCGAGTGCCTCGCATGCTGTGCGTTGGCCTTGTGACTTCGCGTCGAATACATGGTTCGGAAGCCAGATGTACGGTAAGATAGAATTTAATTCCTGGAGCTACTACATCGATTATGTGATCGCAATGTCGTACCAGTACAAACAGTGGGTAGTCTGCTAAGTAGATCGATTTTCGGATCGATCTATTGATCCCGTAGTCGATATGCCCGCCACTGTAACCTAAATACTCACACGGTGTGCAACACAATCACTCAAAAAACACACAACCCAATTTGTCATATGTGCGCTCGCACATATACCTAGTTGGATCACAAATTTAACCATCTCCTCAAAAATCACGCCTGTGAATGTGTTACTCGCGTCACCTTGAAGAAATCGGCCGTGTTTTGAGACCAAGCGCGGTGAAATGCGGCCTGCAGAACGATTCTACCATATGACGTCATTTTTTCCACTGCTGATTGGTTCAACTATACTACACCAGTGACGTCTTGCCATTACGTTTGTTTTGGCCGTTGTTTAGCCAATCAGAAGTGGAATAAATTACATCATTTGGTAGAAACAAACGTCAAACGTCTACAAACGTCATGGTGTAATTCAAATTTTTGTATACAGCTTTTGAACGAGGCAATTTATGTTGAGAAGTAATAATATAATGAGGTGGGATGGCAACTCCAGACTTCGTTCCACTGCATGAAAACCCAATAATACATAGTGTATTTGCATGGATTATTGCCTGTATTTTAGCTGAAGAGTGCATATACAGATGAATACAGACAATAATCCATTGCTTGTATTCAGCAAGCCTGTATTCATGTGGATTCATGTGAATTCACGTGTATTATTCTATAATACAGGTAACTCATTTGTGTGAATTTATCTGTATTATTGCGTTTTCATGCAAATTTCATATTTTGGTAGCTTGCGGTTGTGTGTACGGTGCACTAGTGACAGTAGTGTGTTGGACTGTACATGTGATGGGCTCGTCATAGACGGTCAACAAGAGTTCCTTTCTTGTTCTCGTTTAGGTTAAGGTCCCGCCTGTTAAAATCTGCAGGCTTGTAAATTCTGAACAGCTTTGTCATATCCTCTGTGACGATGACATTCTCAGTTGCACTGCTTTCAGTCATGAAACTATCACTATCACCATAGTCGATGCACTAAGTCGCCATCGGGCGTTCTATAAGTGACATTACAGCGCCTTACGCCAAAACGGGGCGAGCTCGGCAATGTCCGGAAAATGTCGCCATGATTGAAGTCAGAACGTGCAACTTTTCCCGTGTTTTTGTCAAAATAACACAATACAACCGTCTGAAAACCGCTCAAATAAGCTTCAGTTTGTGTGTAAATGTTTGTTTTATTAATACCTATTTCATTGACAACCAGAACTAGAGTATAGGCCTTATAACGAAAAAAGCCTCAAAATATGGCGGGACTTACTCTTTAAGTCAAGTAAATGTACAATTTCGTAAAACTGAGATAAGTACTCCATCAAACCACTCAAAAGTGATGAAACACGAACTTTGAAGAAAAGCGAATGTTACCTGTACGTAAATGTTTCTCCAGGGTTTATAGGGCAATGTGACACACCAGCTACTCCATCCATCCAAGGTGTATTGCGTTGTACCATTCCATGCCAGTGAATTGTGATGCCTTCCATCATAAGATCATTGGTCACGTGCACAACAACCTTGGAAAACGAATTACATTATACACATATTGACTGGCCATGAGGGCAACAGCATACGTCTGTACCCCGAGGGACTGTGAGTCACCCCCAAAAACAGACTGTTTCCCAAGGCCGTAGGCCGAGGGAAACAGTCTGTTTTTGGGGGTGACTCACAGGCCCGATGGATTAAAGACGTATGCTGTTGCCCTAATGGCCAGTCAATATGTGTTTTGTAACACACCTCATCCGTAGTCATACATAAGCACGTACCATACACAAAAGTTGTCACATGATGTAATATGTTGGAGTGCTTCAGCAAGAAAAAGTTTTTGCCGACAGGGTCGCAATACTTCTGCAAAACGTTCAATGCACCTTTGATTATCGTCTTCGTTCGTTTCGAGTCCTTGTTTGAAACCAGACCATTCAGTTCTTCTTCAGGAAGTAGGATAAACGGAGAAATTTCTCGACTATTGTTTTGCTTGTCCGCAGACGGCATCTTTGTTTACATTCCAGTTCGCGCATGCGCCAATGTTTTTTTGACGTCAGCGGGCATCATTTTTCGGAACTGATGCCTGGCAGGCAACAGTTCCGACAAATGATGCCTGATGAAGTCGTTTACGTGGATCAGCACAAAAAGAACGCGTCCCACGTGACTGTCAATTGGCGAATTAGAACACAGACTGCGGATGAGGTGTGTTACAATACCTTTTGACTTATAGCTGACAGTGCAATTAGTATTACTTAATATTTTGATGTCTTGTTTGTTATTTATATTTACACCTTAGTTATTAGGAAAACACGACAAAGGATGCACTGTAGTGACCTGTACATTCTATGCATATGTTAATTTGTTGCATCTTGTAATGGCACTGCACATGTGTATTTTGCACCTGCATCTGTATTTTGTGTATTTAAAAGAGAAAGTGAATAAATCGGACAGTCAGTGCTTAGTCATCCCCGTGTTAGCTCTCGTTACTGTATGTATGGGTGTATGCCTTTCAACTTGGCCATTCTGAAGATTACATGCACGAGGACGTTAGCGCAGCGTATTGGCGCCGGGCAATGCGCAGCGCAAATCTCTTAGTGCATCCGTTATTTTCGTGATAACCTTATTATTATACATTCGAGACTGGGTCATCACATCCTCCGAATATTGACAGTTTTCGTGTAATGTCACAATTTTTCTTCCGATTTAGGCCCATAGCGCATGTGTTTGAATGCGAACTTGGCGTTTCTGGATAGCTTCACACCATGTGGTGCACCACACGAATAGAGCGCAAGAGGTATTTTGGCACTCGTCCAATGGGCCCCTAGAAACCGTTCGCCAGTGAACGCGCAGATTCAGACTGGAAATGGCAAATGTTACGGAACGGGCGTTCCGTACGGCTTTTTTTAGCGCATGCAAAATTCTATTGTTCTTGATGGTAGATGTATAATAATAAATAAGACTATTACATGTGGTTTCTATTGTGGCATTCAGTCGATCGAATAGGGCAGAAATGAAACACTAAAAGAAGTGTTATGTGAGTCCCACTTAGTCCCATTACACAGTAATGGTTTGTTTACATGACCGTGAATATGAATAATATCGTAAACATCTTTCCCGGTAAAACGAAATTTTGATTTGTACAAAGATCATAATCAATCACAAAATAAAATGGATCATTTGTGGGCCAAGTTTAGACACTTTTTTCAAAAAAATCTCCGGATTTGTGAAATATTTGCAGCACGCGCGCTACTCACTGACAAGTTCTTGGGGCCCGTTGTCGTTCACACGGGAAAATTCGTAATTTTTTACGGTTTTGGGAGGTTCGTTGTTAATATAAAGGAAATTACAGACTCCCCGCTGACCATAAACGTTTATCTAGGGGCGCGGGCGAGAGGAAAGCCAAAATTCACGGGCTCACCAAGCCTAGCCCGTTAATATTTGGTTTTCTTCTCGCCCTTGCTCATAAATAAACGTTAATGGTCAGGGAGTCTCCGTTATTTCTATGGTAAACATCTCTGAGTAAGACCATTTCTATAAACTAATTTTAATCTAAATAAAAATTCATAAAAATAATGTCAAAAGTTGCAGCTCATGAGCCTGTAATGGAGCGACATTTAAAATTATTTGCTAAAATTATCAACTTAAAATGTCTTAAATACTGTAATATTGATTGTCGGGAAATGAAGAAGAATGATTTCGGTCACACAAATTAGTTATCACATTGTTCACAAACCATAAAAACAGTAACGGCACCTTAAATTGTTATGATTGACGGATTTATTTACGCGATTTTGAAAAATACAGCAAGATAAACTAGTTATCACATTGTTCACAAACCATAAAAACAGTAACGGCACTTTAAATTTTTATGATTGACGGATTTATTCACGCGATTTTGAACAATACAGCAAGATAAATGCAAAACAAGGCGGACGTATGCTTTAGATGGATAATGCAGTATTATTTCCCATAATGCATAAATGGTAGTTGAGGGCCGTCAAGTATAAATTCGCTGAGGCGGGTGTTATGCACTCGCCCATCGTTGTGTAAACAATTGATGTATTTTCATAAGTTTTTGAGCACACCGCGGATAGTGCGCCCTCGATGGACAAAAAAAACTAAAAAAAATTAACTTGACATACCTGTGTACCGTTATTGACAATGATGGGCGGACCAGGTAGCTGACCGTTGATAACAATAGCTGATCTGTAAGTTCCATCAGCCATGATCACTTTATCCTTTTCTGCAAGAATTATTTAAAAATACAATCCTGGCATATTATGTAGTCCATGACGTGATAACCTTCTACCCCATACGGAGCCCTTCTGCAAACATTTGTTTTTGAGTGTCAGTTTGTGTATCAACTTAAATGGAGATTACTTTCCATGTGGACACTGGGATGTTAAAGAGATAAATGCCTGTTAAAGTAAATGCATTTGTTATATACGAAAATTCCATAGTTATGTCTGCATGGAGTTAGCAGATTATTTGGCCTTTTAAAAAGTGGATGTTCAACGCATTTATTAATAATAGTAATCATTATAACTGTTCTAAGATTAGTGTAACAGTGCTCGTGCCGATCAAAATTGCCTCCTTTTAATACAAAAAATAACAAATCCAGTAAAACCCATCATATTAACGTATTTCACACATTGTTTACATCACGGCTACGATATGTATAGGGGAGTGCTATAAATGATTTCGAATCCACCAAGTCGACCTTCTTTCAAAGATGCTAAGATAATTTGTGTTTTGATAAAAGTGGTTGAAGGCATGACAAACACACAAAACTGATTTTCCGATAAAATTCAAAAGACATCGTCTCTGAATCTCAGTCAGAGTGATATTTGTTCTGTGTGTTGTCTGTATTCTCACTTCTGTCCCGTAAAATGTCATATCGGCAATATCTGGTGAAGCTACAGATCCCATCCTTCACCCATATATCTAACGGTAAAATTCATTTTTTAATGAAACGTGCTGTTTTTTTAAGATTATTTAGCTATCAAGCTATCATGTATTTTCTGGTGTATGTTTGATTATGTAATCGTTTGATAATCTTTCTTGGTTCACATAATGCTTTGCCGACTGATTCAATTCCTTCATTGTGTGGTGTATTGGTGTACAATGAATTACGAGACTACGTGTTGTGTTACCAATGTTGCATTGGCCGGAACTTTAATTGTCTCGATTTTCCGAATTTAATTTTATGTAGTATCGCTGAGCTGATGCTGACTCATGTCCTTAATTATATTGTGATATCAAATATAGGCGTTGTCCACCTTACACTTTGCAAATGGACCACATACATCATTGGAAGGTTGTGCAACTCTAGTAAGAGATCTGACCACTTCAAAATTAATGAAGCGTACGAAGAGAGTAGAGAAGTAGTAACACTCAGAATGAGTGATTTTCTATGCCTAGGTATTTCGTTTTCACTGAGTCTGATTAAATTCCTCAAAAGTTGCGAGTGGATCAAATGAACAAGACTACAGCTCTTGTCATTTAAAAAAGAATTCTATTTTTTAATGAGAAATGCAAATTTTTCCCAATACCACTAAACAGGAATAAAACCAGATATGAACTGAAAATGCTCACGTGTTTCAATATATTTTGCAGTTGTCTGTGAATTTAAATTTTTGCCACATGTTTGCAAGTTCATTGAAAGTGTTATGTGGCGGAGTCCAGTTACTTTTGTATCCGCTAAGTGCCAACCACTCCAAGAAATAACCACCCTCAGTTGCTTTAGTTTAGAGTAGATTTATTCAAGAAGCGGTGAAAACTGGGTAAATAAAGAGATTAAAATACAAGGTCATTCATTGTCTACATCGGAGAGTCGAGGTAAATCAAGTTCAAAGTAAACGGAATAAAAGAACTAAATTCCACTAAAATATCTAAGCACTGCATTCAAAAAGGTCTTCTAAATAATTGGAAAGTCATAAAAGGAAAAATCAACTTACATCGTTGCGCCTACAGTCCTACTTTTGGCTGGAGTGTTTGTGAGATCCACGTGGCATGTCTACTTGCTTTAAGACAGTGGAAGAAAAACGTGTCTGCCTAGGTGTAATTTAATCTTTAACCTTTTAATTGTTTTACCAAGACGTTTCTTGACCTTTGTGTCAGAGGGCCTTAAGAAAGATAGAGGGCGATCTTCTGAAAATCTAGTTAGGGTAATGAAGGGTCAATTCAACACACTCCCCCTCTAAAAATGCGCGGTAAGCTGAATTTTTACTAATCATAAATTTCAAATAGAATAAATGCCTACTTATATTTTTGCTCTAAATAAATTCTAAAAGCTAAGATTATATACAAAAGGGTTCATACTAAGAGAGTCCGTATATAGTGTTCATTGAGTTCAATCACAGAGTTCAATTTGTACTTTCAATCCAAACTAATTCGCTAATATATCTGAGGTAGGTTCGATGTTCGCCATCTTTGTAGATCATCATGTCTACTTTTCGCACTTTGTTGTCATCGCTGGGGTAGACCTTCACTATGCGAGCGACGGGCCAGCTGTTCCTTGCGTATTCTTTGTCTCTCAAAAGAACCACGTCTCCTTCTTTGACATTGATTTAATGTAGATTTGTTCCATTTTGGTCGTGGCTGATGGCTTTGTAGATATTCTTTTCTCCATCGTATCCAGAATTGATCAGCTAGATACTGTACGCGTCGCCAACGTTCTCTACTCTAGAGGTCTTGTTGGACGAATGAGCCTGGTGATGGGGTCGGCGATTGAGTCTTCATTGTGAGTGGCATGTTTGGGGTGAGAGCTTGGGGATCGTTTGCATCTGATGATACCGTTGTTATAGGTCTGGAGTTGACGATGGCGCTGGCTTCTGCCATGAGAGTTGTCAGCAAGTCATGTGTGTATTGTTGCTTGCCTAGTTGATAGTGCATGGAGTCAAGAACGCGTCTGATGGTACAAATTTGTTGTTCCCATATACCGCCGAAGTGGGATGCGTGAGGTGGGTTGAAAATCCACTCACAGTCTCTTGTTGTAAGGAATTTCTTGATGCGGTCTTGATCCAGCTCTTTGGCTGCTGCCTGAAGTTCGTTCTTTGCGCCAATGAAGTTGGTGCCCTGGTCATATCTGAGTTTCTTGATGTTGCCGCGTATAGCTATGAAGCGACGTAGGGCGTTGATAAAGGCTGAAGTGTCCATGGAGTCTATTACTGCTATGTGTACTGCTGTAGTGTAGAGACAGACAAAAATAACTGCCCATCTCTTTGCTTCAGACGTGCCAGCTCTGGTTTTGCAGGAAGCTATAGCCCAAGGGCCGAATACGTCCATGCCGACATTGGTGAATGGTGGGGTTTCTCTGTTCTGTCCGATGGTAGGTCGGCCATGAGTTGAGTGGGTGGTTTTGCTCTCAGTCTTCTACATATCGCACATTTGTGTAATATACTTCTTACCATGTCAAATACACCCATAATCTGATAGCCATTAGCTCGGACGTTTGACAGGGTGAGTTGTCTGCCTTGATGTTGTACTTGTCGATGCACATGATCGATGATAAGTCGTGAAATGTGGTTGTCCTGTGGGAAGATGATGGGGTGTCGGCCGCAGAGGTCGAGGTCCGATTGGCGAAGTCTTCCTCCAACGCGGATGAGTCCTTTTTCATCGATGAATGGGGTCATCCGGCTGATGGGGTTCCGTTTCTGTAGTTTGTTGTTGTCAGTGCCTGCTGACTTTGCTGCAGATAGTATTTCATATTCTTTATGAAACACACTTTTCTGTACTGAGCGTATGATGATGGTTTCTGCTTGTGCCATCATCTCAATTTTCAGTTCTTCCAGAGTCTTCTCTTCCTCTTTTTTGTCTGGCTTTTCTGGTGATTTTCTTTGTCTAATTATGCCTATTAAGTTGGCAATACTTCTCTTCAAGGATCTCCATTATGAGAATCGTTGAAATCGGTGAGCACCTAAGTCGTCTTGTTCTACTTCCTTTGCTGATGTGTTGAGGACAGCAAGTTGTTTGCGGACCTCAGGGTCTTCGTCACTTACTGTGTATTTGTGTTCTGTTTCATCGTGGTTGTCTTGCTCGTCTCGCTGCCACAGGAATGCTGGTCCTGTTAGCCAAATAGTTGAGTTGAGTTTTGGGGCTGGTACGCTGCGTGATGCAATGTCAGCTGGATTTTCGTGTGTAGACACATGTCGCCATTGGTGTGGTGATGAGATGTTGTGTATCTTTTCTACTCTGTTTGCTACGTATTCGTGGAAACGTTTTGAGCTGTTGTTTATGTATCCAAGGACGATTTTGCTGTCCGTGTGATATATGACGTTGTCGATGTTCAGGTCGATTTCTGATGTGATCTTCTGTGCGAGTTCTGTCGCTAGGACGGCTGCACACAGTTCTAGGCGAGGTATGGAGACTGCATGAGTCGGGTTTACCTTTGCTTTGCCAAGTATGAATGATACGTTGACATTGTCTTCATGGTTGGTCAACCGCAGGTACGCTACGGCACCTATGGCTTCATTGCTGGGGTCAGAGAAAATGTGACACTCAGTTTTCTTTATGGGTCCGAAGGTGGGTGGAGTGTAGCATCGCTGTAGCTGTATCTTTGTGATGTAGTTGAGGTTGTTGCACCAGCGGGTCCACCTGGGCAAGTATCAAGGTTTGATGAGTTGCGTCCTTTAGTTTCTGTCATGAGGCCTCGTAGTATTAGTTTTCCTTCTATGGAAACTGGTGCGAGTATACCGAGTGGATCATATATTGAGTTGACGATCGCCAGTACTCCCCGCCGTGAGAATGGCTTCTCCTTCAAGTCTACTTCGAATGTGAATGCGTCCGCCTCTAGAGACCACTTGACCCCTAATGATCTCTGTGTCGGTAGGGTGTCCTGGTTGAAATCCAAACTCTGTAGATCTTTGGCTCGTACTTCGTTTGGAAGTGCTGTCATGACTTCTTCGTCATTAGAAACGATCTTGTGGAAGTTAACGTTTCTGATCGCCAGTAAGTTTCTTGTTCTGGTGACGGGACTGATAGCTTTCTGTGCATCTGGTGCTGAGGTTAGTCCGTCGTCGACGTAAAAGTTCTTGTCGATGAACTCTTTCATGTCTTCTCCATACGTAGATACACCATCTTCAGCTATCTTTCTCAGTCCGAAGGTAGCAATGGCTGGTGAAGAGACATTGCCGAACAGGTGTACGTTCATTCTGTACTGAATTACTGGTTTTCATGGGGTCGTTGTCTTTGAACCAAAAGAAGCGCAGATAGTCTCTGTGTTCTTTGTTGACGTGGAAGCTATGAAACATTTGTTTTACGTCACCCATTACTGCTGTCTGCTCGCATCGGAATCGTAGCAGGATACCGAGGAGGCTGTTCATTTGGTCAGGTCCCTGAAGCAATGCGTTGTTCAAAGAGACTCCGTTGTACTTTGCACTGGAGTCGAATACTACTCTGATCTGCTGTTTCTTGGGATGGTAGACACAGAAGTGTGGTAGGTACCATGCGTTGTTGGCATCTGTTTCGTCTGCTGGAACGGGACTTGCGTGGTTGCGTTCCATTATTTTCTTCATAAACTGAAAGTATTCTTCCATCATTTGTGGTTTACGCTGAAGCTGATTCTGTGGATTGTAGAATCGGTTCAGAGCTGATTGTCGGTTGTTCGGTAATTTCTTTGGGTCTTGCCTGAAGGGGAGAGGAAGTTCGAGAATGCCTTCCTCATTTACATGGGCTTCTCGTTGTCTGATGTCCAGGAATTGCTTGTCTTCAATGGAGGGTGCCTTTTGTTCGTCGTAAGGTGTCCGCTTGAAGACGGTGGTGCCGAAGTTGACAGGTTTCGGGGTTATTATGTCTTTGATGTGGATGTGATGATTACATTCGAGCGCTGATTTGTTGTAGCCGTTGAGGGTTGCAGTAGTACGGTGTACTGAAGTGCGGATTACACCTCTTGCTGTCTCTTGGCACAGTTCACCTGAAATTGTCCACCTTAGGTCGATGCGTTGAGCCCAAGGCGAGTTTACAGGTCCGTTCCTTGTTTCTCTGACTTTCAGTGGTTCTGGGCAGTTTCTGCCGATGAGCAGATGAATTCCAACTTTCTTTTTTGGTTCTGGAATGTAATCGATGATGGGCTTCAGATGTTTGAAGGCCTTGCAGATGTCTGGTGTGGGTATTTCGTTCTTGTCGCTCAGGATGTTGTCATTGTCTAGTAGGACGGGAAGAGAGTAGGACGGGAAGAGAGAATTTTTTTCTTTCCGTCATGTGATTCTATGATGACGCGGTTGCTACGTCGTCCCTTTCTGAGTTCTCCTTTGCCACTGCATGTTGACAGTTCGTATTCAAGGTCTGGGCCGTGTATCTTCAGTGCGTCGAAGAGGTGGCTGTCACCCATACAGGCATTGGACTGGTCGTCTAGGACTACGTAAGTTTCTATGTAGTCTGTTGGTCGGTCTTGTGTGTACACCTTTGCGAGGACTATCTTACCACACGAACGTCCGGCTGGGCATTTCGTGAGTCTGGTACATTTTGTTGTAGCTTCTTGGGTTTCCTTTTCTTTATCTTCTGGTTTGGCTTCGGTTGCTTTCTGCTTAGACCTGTCACCGGGTGTAGCGTGGAGACAGGTGATGTGTTTCTTGCTCTTGCATATGGCGCATTCAATCGTTGATGTGCAGTCTTTGGCGAGATGTTTCTCGGTGCATTTAAAGCACAAGCCTTTCTTCTTACACAGTTCGATTCTGTCAGCAACTGGTTGCTTTGCAAATGCTTTGCTATCTTTCAGGTCATGTCCTATAGCCTCGTGAAAGAGACAGTGTTTTTCTTCATTTGATGATTTCGTTGCGTGTACACGCGCTCTAGTCTTCGTTTGTTGACTGGATTTTGACTTACTTGTTCCAGGGGGTGTGTCGTTTGGTCTTGGAATATCAGGATCACATGCTGGTTTAGCTGTGTCTTTCAGGAAGTCTTTGAAGTACTTGAATGGAGGAAATGTTTTGTGGTGTCTTTGTATGATGCCACGTTATCTCTCCACTTGTTGAGGACGAATCTTGGTAACTTCTCCATAACAGGCTTGAGTCCCTGTGGTGTATTGAGGGACGAAAGGTCAGGAAGTTTTCTCATGTGTGCCTCTGTGTTAGAACATAAGTCTGATAGTTCGAGTAGCTTTTTGCTTTCGTCTGGTTTAACTTTCGGGAAGGACTTCAGTCTTTCAAGGATTACTGTGGTGATGAATGCAGGGTTGCCAAATCTGTCTTCTAGTTCTATCCAAGCCTCTCTATATGACTCGTCTGGGTCGTCTACATATCGTTGTAGGTGGTATTCGACGATTTTCTGCGGATCTCCCTGCGTGTATTTATGCAGGAAGTCCAGTTTCTCAGATGTCTGTATGCAGGCTGTTGTTACAGTGGCCTCGAATGATCTTTTCCATGACATGTACATGGTTGGGTCGCCTCCAAATATTATTGGTTGTTGTAGTGGTAAACGTTGACGGGCCATCATTTGGGCTATCTCCGTCAGAGGTTGCATGTTGTTGTTGTTGTTCTGGCTTGTTGAAGGTGTCTGTTGATTTGACGTAGGTGTAACTGTGTCACCTGATTCTGTTGGTGTTCCCTGTCCTGGTTGTATCAGTAGAGGGGATGATTCTAAGTATTTGTTTTGTGCTTTGGGTACGAACTCGGTAAAGTTCAGTGCTGGTAATGGATCTTGCTCAATTTCTCTTTTCATTGCAATGTAACGTGAAACATGGTCGTTTGAAGACTGGTCTGGTGTAGTAAGTGTCTGTACTGGTAGGGAGTTTTCTTCTGCTACTTGCTGGAGGGTTTCGGCATCTATCCTTGCCTTTTCTGCTTTCATTTCAGCTTCGATAACTTTGATTTTTGCTTGATGGTGAGCTATTGTCTTCATATACTCTGCCTCTCTTGCTGCAGAGCGTGCCTTGCCTTGTGCCTTTAATGCGTTTGCCCTGGATGATGTTGATGATCTGGTTCTATGTGAACTACGCAAGCTGCCTAGTGTAGATCCTCGTTCGGATGGTGATTTGAATTTGAGGGCGCTGTTTTCAGCTCTCCTTGTCTTTGCATCGTTAATGTATTCATTCGCTTGTTCAATGTTCCTATTGAAGCTTATTTCCGTTAATTCTGCTTGCTCCTTACCTTGTGGAGTCTTGTCTTGTTGATACAGTCTCTGAAGTTTGTTCCAAGTTT
Organism: Ptychodera flava; assembly: GCA_001465055.1. Classification (NCBI taxonomy): domain Eukaryota; kingdom Metazoa; phylum Hemichordata; class Enteropneusta; family Ptychoderidae; genus Ptychodera; species Ptychodera flava. Next base: position 345,289 of record LD347515.1, read on the forward strand.
GTTCATATTCCTTGGAAAGTGTCTCTGCTGTACCAATTTTGCTTTCTGTTGGGTCCTGCATCCCCCTGAGGTCGATGAGAACTCCCCTTGTTTGGTTCCAAATGCTTGACAGGGCCAGTGTTCAAGGTAGCATAGAGCAGTCCTACTTCGTTTTTTCTACTGTCCTGTAGAGGGCGCCCTTCAGTTCGGGTAGCAGATCCACCTTCTGCTGTGGCATTCTCACTGGGAACCGCCCCTTCATTTGCTTGTTCAGTGGTATTTTCTGCCTTTGTAATATCTCCTTGATTTTCATTTTGAGATTTTGTGTGGACTGGTTGTTCAGCTCCTTCGACTTTATTTTCATCCATTATAGTTTCTTTGAGTCAGTTGTACTCGGCTGTATATGTGCATACAGTGGGCCTACCTTGTATAGCCTATATGCCAGTGTCAGCTGTGCACTCGAGCCAGTGACTTGTCCAATGGTTCACTGGTTTTCAGCAATTTTTCACTTGCGACGATTTTTCACTGTAGCAGAGTCCAGTTACTTTTGTATCCGCTAAGTGCCAACCACTCCAAGAAATAACCATCCTCAGTTGCTTTAGTTTAGAGTAGATTTATTCAAGAAGCGGTGAAAACTGGGTAAATAAAGAGATTAAAATACAAGGTCATTCATTGTCTACATCGGAGAGTCGAGGTAAATCAAGTTCAAAGTAAACGGAATAAAAGAACTAAATTCTACTAAAATATCTAAGCACTGCATTCAAAATGGTCTTCTAAATAATTGGAAAGTCATAAAAGGAAATCAACTTACATCGTTGCGCCTACAATCCTACTTTTGGCTGGAGTGTTTGTGAGATCCACGTGGCATGTCTACTTGCTTTAAGACAGTGGAAGAAAAACGTGTCTGCCTAGGTGTAACTTAATCTTTAACCTTTTAATTGTTTTACCAAGAAGTTTCTTGACCTTTGTGTCAGAGGGCCTTAAGAAAGATAGAGGGCGATCTTCTGAAAATCCAGTTAGGGTCATGAAGGGTCAATTCAACACATGTTATAATGAACTATTTTCATACACATACAACGGTTCGTCAATTTTTATTGAGTCAATCAAGATATACATTCCTAATTACGAAAATTCATCAAATATGCAAATTAGCAATTTACTTTCATGTCATACCTTTATGTTCTTCAGGGTGGAAGAATCCATGTATGATCAACATTTGCAGACATTCTCATTGTATGTCTGTCTTTTTCTAAAATCATTTATTACGCAAATGAGCATGAAATATGCAAGCTACCCCAACCTAAAACTAATCAGTTCTTTCCATTCTCAAACAAAATTTATGTACCAGATTTGATTCTGATCTGATAAACCATTTTTGAGATATTAGGCCCACAAGCAGACAGACAGAGAGGCAAACACATATCGCAGCGACATTAGCTCACGTGTCCGAACACTTGAGCTAAAAATAGAAGTGAAAGAAAGACGTCATATATGCAACAGCTTAGTGTGAACATGTGAACTGGCATGTGCATTGCCTGCACGTAAAAGCACCTAAACATCCCACTATCAATTGGTCTTCATCTTGTTAAAACAACAACTAGCAGTGAAAATTCTAATATTTACCAGTAAAACCTTTTCTTACGATGACACGATAATTGCTTCAAAAAAATGAAATTGTAGGTATTAGAGGATAAAAACCAACGTCGTCTTTGCCGGGGCCAAAATAATCTAAGTGTGCAAGAATTCAAACATGGTCAGAGTGGTCAGGGGTCATTTTGGGTAAATGCCGTTTATGCAAAAATCAGACCTCAAGCTCTATTGGATAGCTCAGAATTAGAAATGTGCATAATTAATGAAGTATATAGTGTGGGGTCATGATTTTCCCATCCTACAAACTATGAAGGATGAAGCACTTCTGCTTACTGATAAATAGGCAGATTTGCAAAATCGAGGTCAAAGGTCATCCTTGAGGGGTGACATTTTATCAAAATTTTTTCCTTCCATGCCTATCTCAATGTATAAAAAATCAGACTTTTAGCTCTTTTTTGCTAGCCGAGAAATACATATACACATAATTCAAAGGGGACAGGATGTGGCAACATAAGGTCCACCATCCTACCAAATATAAAGGGTGTAGCTCCTCATGTTACGACTTTTTAGACACATAAGTATAATTAAGGTCAAAGGTCATTTAGATCACGTGATATTTTTTCAAAAGAACTTTGGTCACATGGTTATCCTTGTGTACCGAAAATCAGACCTTTAGCTCTGTTTGCTAGCCTAGAATTCGATATGCACATAATAAATGACCATAAGGTCTACCATCATACCAAATACGAAGGCTACAGCCCTTGTGGTTATCGAATTACAGGCATATATTAAGTATATTTGAGGTCAAAGGTCATTAAGGTCACGTAACATTTTGTCAAAAAAATTTGCTCTCATAGTTATCTCTGTATACCAAAAATCAGACCTTCATCTCTATTGGCTAGCCCAAAATTAGATATGTGCATAATTAATGAGTTAAAGTATGTGCTAGTCACGTGACATTTGTCAAAAAAATTACAGTAATACTTGTCCCTGTCTCCCAAAATCGGACCAATAGCTCTATTTGTTATACGTTAGCTATGTCATTTTGACGCCATGTAATTCTGTCGTCCACAATTCGTAGATTTTCCACGTCAGCTGGACGTAATTTTGAATTTTGTCTCCGTACAGGCTATTTGTGCTCGTAGGCTTGAGTTTCCTGGAACCTTTTCCTGTTGAATGACCGGGCTCTCGTCCGACGTGATACATTGTCGATGTGTAAACAAAAGCCAACGCCATTGCCATTATACGCTGCGTTAGACGCGGAACCCTTGAGAAGGTGTCAGTATGCCATGGTTACCTCAACCTGTGCCCTGGCTGAGAAGGAAAACGTTTTCAAAACATTGCTGCTGACAGAAGACGAAAACAAGGTGCTACGTCCAAGAGTGAAAAATTTGAGGCGTCTCAAAGCCAACCAGGTAAAGCCATCATTCTAAACGAGCTGTTATGCTTTGTAGGGAAGTAGATTGATGTCTTGCCCTCTGATATGATTGTCAAACTTTGTGTTGAATAAGGATGTTGAACAGGCTATAGAGCTTGCTATTCGATTCAAGCCATGGCAGCATTTTACAAGTGGTATAGCCACAAACTGATGACGTCAAATTGCCGTACACAAAACATAGACGCCTTGCAATTATGGCATGTGTATTGCGTACGGTAATTTGACGTCCACAGTTTGTGGCTATACCACTTTTAAAATGGTACCCATACGGCTTTGACATAAGTCGTTTTATTCGTCGTCAAGGCCAAAACAAGCGAAGTAATAATGTCAAGGATATGCCAGCTTTATTTCACGAATGTGACGGAATGTGATGTGCCTTGCTTTGTCTCTTCAGATCTCTCATGACTCTCACCTATCGATGTATCCCATATTAATGTATCGGTACCAATAAAGCAAATTCGAGTTCTACAACGTGAAAGTTCTCACTTGAAGGGGAATAGTACCTTGATGATCGTTAAACTAGACTCAAGGCTGAACTTTTATCTTTGAGTGTCGAGTTCCATGAAAGAGTTATTACTGAAACAGGTGGTACAGTCTGAACCGCATAGAGAGCCAGAGTTGTTACGCAACCTTGAACAAACTAAGTTTCAACATCCACTGAGCAAAGATGTGTGATCAAGCATGACATGGAATGAAGAGCTTCAGTGTAGTATGTGAAGTTCTGAGGATTTTCTGTACCAAAAAACTAACATCAGAGCACACATAATTATTTTCCTTTCATGAAAAAAGTTTTAATCTTTATTGATATCGGCGTTAAAGACTCAAATTACCATAACGCTATTGGTTATTGCATCATTGATGCAAGCACGAATTTTCTGTAAACAAGAGATAACCTCATGATAATTGTCGTTATTTTGAATAGGCATATAGACCATGATCAAGGTGAGAACACCGCTCGAATTTCAATTTCAAGACCAGTTAAGGGGTTGTCATTATAATGCTTAACGTTGACAGAGCCAATGGACTTTCTCGATAGAACAGTGACACTGCCAAAGGGCGATCATGTCGAATGCCGCTCTCATCATCCATGGATGTTTGTCCAACCACATAATAATCTTCAATAATATGTGATAACAAACTACGTTCAGATTTAGACAACCAATGTTCTTGCAGAAAGCAAATGTCACAGTTTTCACAAATATCCCTTACAGATTCAAAAGAGGATTTAATTCCTCGACAGTTGTATGAAACGATGTTTAAAATCATGAGCTTTGTTGTGTATTCCTGGCATGATGTAATTTTCTATGTGAATACCAGACGGCCACACATTAAGATTTAGGATGCCTTTGCTATTATCAGATTTTGTAAGTAATTTGAATGAAGAGTAAGTGTCATATTTAGTTTGTAAAGGTACAGATTTTATGTACCTTTACCGATGTTATGAAGATGGGGTGTTATTTCATCCGCTGTAATCTGGGGTGACAGGCGACTAACAAACAACTCAACATGGGGAGCAGTGTTCTCTGCTTTCAGTGTGCAGGTTTGCGTGTTACTTTTAGTGATAAATGTTTTTGATCCCCTGTTTGAGCTTCTTGCCGAACAATGACAATGGTTGACTGAAGTGTAATCATGACTACTTGAAGTTGATGGAAGACGATTTGGTACATCAAAAGTTACACCTTGGCTGATGCTGATTACTTGACTGACGACTGGTCATTGCTGATGATCTCGCATTTGTAGCCACGTCACAATACGAAGGTCGGAAAACATGTTTGACGATGGTTTCTTGCTCATCAAATCATTATCAAAATCCTCTCCATTTACGTCATATTTTTTATGATTACATTGGGTCTGATCACTTCCCTCTAACTGTAGTTTGCAATCTTGAGAACCTTCAAAAATACAAGTTTTTGAAAACTAACCCCATGTGTGATAAAATTGATTGGTCATTTTTAGATGACGCCACTGTATGTAATTATCATAGTTGTACCGAGCATACTTTAAGTGGCATCAGTATTGATGCAAGAGCTTTGCTTGTGGTGATCCTTCCTGTAGAATTCCTTCACACTTGAACAGTATTGATGAATTGTACAATGACATTTTAAATGCATTAAAGTTTGCAGTTTCACAAAACATTTCTCCATCTATGAAGCGTAATTCCCTAAGTCCGTTCCTGGTTGGAATTATGTGTAAAAGAACGTCATTTTCTCGCTCGAGATGCTTTTATTCTATGGTGAGAAAATGGTAGCCCTCGTCAAGGGTCACTTTTTGATCTTATGAAAAATCATGTTCTAAATTTAAGTACTTTTTGAAGCTTTGTCAAAGGAATGATGAGCAAACGCAGGCTGATGTCCTTGCTGATCACATTTCAAATGGAAATACGAAGCAGTTTTGGAGAGGAGAAAATACTAATAAGAAATCTGATCCTTTGTCTACACCTGTTGGTGGATTTTATGGCCACAAAACTATCGCTAAAATGTAGCGTGACCATTTTGAGAGTCATCTATTACTGCCAATCGCTGTGGATCCCATGTTACGAATGGTACCCCAAGAGTTGATATGAACAACGACATGATTGTCAAGGCAGACGATATTGTTACGTGTCAGTAATTTAGCTGTTGCAAAAGCAGTGGGGTCAATGGGACTTCTGGTCCGGACTAGAATTCAAATGTAAACAATAACCATGCATTTTACACATATAGACGCTAAGTTGACAAGCTAAATAGTAGGTGTTTCAACATTCTTTGGGGAGTAGAATAAGAAGTTGCAATTGATTTATAAAATAAAAATAATGAAAAAACCATCGAAAGTTGCCAGCATTGGGGCTTTAAGTGACAAATGAGAAGTTTCTATGCAAGTGCAAACTCTTTTGATTCGAACTTTCTATAAATGTTCTTGTTCAGTTAAAATACGCCTTTTTAAGGCACATTGTTCTACTCTGTATTGTTCCCATCTTTGGAGTACTTACTCTGAGAAATGTATCAATGATGACAGAGTTTCATACAATAAGGCTTTTTTTAAAAGTTGTTGGGTATTAGATACCGACTGAGTATTTCTCAAGCCTTTGTCAGTCATTGCATCATGACATTTGAACGTACACAACAGATGGCCCCTTCTAATCTTTACGTTCGTTTGATGGAAAGCGGGTCGAAAATCATCTGATCAAAGCAGCTTTATCCTTTGATATACTTCGACACAGCAACTTTTGGCGCAAGATTTTCTCGGCTGTTTTTAAACTTTCTGCACTTGTCTTCTAAGTGAAGAGTATGTCTAGCTATTTATTTTCTTGTAGAGTATGTTTTGTGCCATTTCTCCTTGGTGTTATGAGCACGTCGAAAGGATGCGCACAACGGTTTTGGAGATCTAGCTTAGCAAAGAATTTAAGGAAGAAGAGAAAGTTGAAGTTGTACGCAGCCTCCAAACTTGCAGGGCTTATTAAGCATACTGAATAGTGGTGCTCCTGACCCTTAATATTTTGATTAGCCATGTGACCTGGCCGCCATCTTGCATTGAAATTTTATATTCCACTTATTTACATAAACTTGACTAATCAAAAAATCTGCCAAAAAACATTTAGCCCATACTACCTAGATGCCACATACCAAATTTCAAGGTATTTGACCCTGTAACTTTTGAGAAGAAGATTTTTAAGTGATAAATTGATATTTTTGCATACCTCATTAACTATTGCAAATCAATATATCTCAGCCACTATAGGGGCTAGAGGTTTCTTTCCTGTTTGATATTGGTAAGAGGCGAACCAAAACTTTCCCCCAAGTATTGGTTGACCCTGAATGACCTTAGACATACCGTACGTTTTCCAGCAACAATTGGAATATAGTTGCACCAAATGGCTTTCAATTTGGCACATATGTAAAATTTATCACGAGTAACTTTTTGATGGCATGATCATAACTGTGGGTCACATGATCTGTCAGCCATTTTGGATTTAAAAATTGAAATTGATAAAATTTCCATAGAAATCGATAAATCGAAATTCTGTGCAGAAGCTTTGTCTAATATATTGCCAGGTTGCCATATGACAAATTTCACAGTTGTAGGCCTTGTCGGTTGTGAGAAGAAGAATTTTAAAGTATTATTTTACAATTTACTATGACCTTTGACCTGCTCTATACCTCTGCAGCTAAGCTATGGTAGTACTTTATTTTAGCCTAATTAGTCCGAGAGGGTTAGTGTCTATTAAACAATGACATGTAAGGGGCCAATTGCACACCAACATTTCGAGGACGCCCCTGACATCGTTCTGCGCCTCATTTATTATGCACATATCTAACTACGGGCTCCAAATAGAGCCAGAGGACTGATTTTAGTACACATGGACAAGTATCAGAGTAAAGATTTTTGCCTAAATGTCACTTGACTAGTACGTACTTTAACTGATTAATTCATGCACATATCTAATTTTTGGCTACCCAATAGAGCTACAAGTCTGACTTTTGGTATACAGGGATAACTATGTGAGCATTTTTTTTTTGACAAAATGTCACGTGACCCCAATGACCTTTGATCTCAAATATACTAAAATGCCTGTAATTCGGTCTCAACAAGGGCACCATATAGGACCATAATATCATGATGCCATATAGGCACATAAATCGTTGTGCGCTGCCTTTTCACGTGCTCATAAAACCACAAGGGGGGTTGACATTAACTGTTGCATTATGGCGACAATCATATTTAGTACGATTGCAGACCTTATGCAGCAGTCAATGTAATCCCTGAAGGACGCCACCTCGAATGATATGCGAAAAATGTGGGCGATTAGCCCGTTTTTGCCATGAAACTCTGCCTGAGTGAATGACCCCTGGTCACTTTCACGGACAGGCCATGAATTTAGGAATGTCCCGCCCTTCGGGGTGGGAAAATTTAGGAGATTTACGTATTTTAGTTTGGGATATTCCATATTGTCTTACCCGAGGGGTGGGGCGTTTGACAAATTTCATGAGACTAATTCCCAACCCCCCTCATTATGCCCTGAGGTGGGGAGTAGGGGTTGACATAAACTGCTGCATTATGGTTTCAAAATATGTGCCTCATTAATTATGTGCATATCTAATCCTGGCTAGCAAATAGAGCTAGAGGTCTGATTTTTAGTACATAAGGAAAGGTACGGAATAACTACAAGTGCTACACCTATAATGGCTACCTTATAATGCCAGATAATGTAGCTCCTTGATTATGCACACAACTTATTCTGCGCTTCGAAATAGAGCTAAAGATACACAGGGATATGTTTGAAAGCAAATCATTTTGCCAAAATGCCACGTTAACAGGATGACCTTTTGACCTCGATTTCACGAAAGGTCCCTAAATCAGTAACTTTCACATTTGGTGGCCTTACAATGTCACAGCAATCCCTCATTAAATTGCACATGTCTAATTTAAAGCTGGCCAATAAAGTTAGTGGTCGGATTTTGGTTTACAGCGGTAACAATTTGAACAAGTATTTTTGCAAAACAACAAGTGACCAAGAAGACCTTTGACCTCTCTGACGATGTTTGGCTTCTTTCACACAATTAGACTGCTTTTGCCTCGGCATCGCTGCTTCCAGGTATATTTTAAACATCTTTTAATATTTTCTCATTATATACTCTCCTAACCTTTCCATATTTGAGACGTTCATTTAGGATAGGAGTTTTAACAACGTACATGCACTTCTGGTGGTTCTCTGAGGAGTGCCGTCGAATGGTAAAACCCTTGTCACAAATTACTTTATTCAACTAGAGAGTGTGATACTTATAAGTGACTTTATATAATAACTGTGGGGAAAGCCTAATTCAAGCTCCACGGGACTGTTGCCACATGCTTCAAGTTACGCTGCCGGCCAAATTTCACGGTTCATGATATTCGGGTTAAGCTAGATGCATTTTCACACCAATTTAATTTATCGGTTCATTTTCACGGAAAAATCAAAATTTGAGCTTCAATGGTGCCTTCTAAGCGCTGTGGCTATATTTTATCCTACGAGTCAAAGATGGCCGGTGTTACTTGAACTGTGGCCGGTATATGCCACTGACTATTGACCCCTAAATCATCCTGTACCTCATTAATTAGGCACATCTATAATAGAGACTAGCTATCCAATTTGACCAGAGGTAGAGGTCGGAAATTTGATGGACGGGGATGATCTGTTAGCTATTAGTAAGTTTTCTGTTAGAATGTCAAGTGACCAGGATTACCTTTGACCTCGATGTAATGAATATAATTCCTGTTAATCAGTAACTACAAGTTTTACACCATTGATATGTATGGAAATGAGGCAACCAATGGCGCCACATCCTGTACCGCATTAATTTTGCAAATCTCTAATTCTTGGCTAGCAAATAGGGTTAGAGGTCTGAGTTTTGCTGGACGGTCATGATGGAAGGAAAGTTTGCTGCATAAATATCAGGTGACCAGGATGTCCCTTGATCTCAATTTCACAACTTTGTCCATAAATTAGGGACCGTTCAGTTTTTACGGCTGGGGGGGGGCCGGCAAAATCCAGGGGGGGTCATCATAATTTTGGAA
>LD347515.1:355427-381178 GCA_001465055.1 Ptychodera flava
CCCCCGGCCGTAAAAACTGAACGGTCCCTTAGTACCTACAAGTGCTACAGCCTTCATATTTGGTGGGATTAGGTATCACATTATGAACCTCACGTGCAGGGACGTCAATATACGTTGGGCATAACAATTGGGGACGGTCACTTTTGCCTTGCAAACATTTTTAAAGGGTCGCTTTTTACGCGCAGCATCATTTTGCAAAACACCCGCCCTCCTTCATTATAAGTTTAGTCCAGTCCCCTAATGGCCAGCACATGTTCACACATATCGCAGGCAAACAGTTTATGCATATGGTGATGTAACGGTATAGATGAATCGATAAAGTGAATTAGAGTGGAAATGCATCTATTTCCATCTTATACTGCAGATTGTGAATTGTTAAATTTGGAACGTGGCACGTGGCTCGCGGCCCGTGGCACTTGAATTAGGCTTACCCCAAATTGTATATCCCATGGAGTGCTCCTGCAGCCAGATCAAGTATCACATTTGAGTTGAATTCCACAAGTGCTTTAGTAATTACCTATTAAAGTTTCAACATTATGAGAGACCTAGCTGGGTTAATAGCGAGTTTAGTGTCCCGAAAACCCGTAAAATTACAGTAAACTGTTAAAGAGTTTCATCCTATAATGCTAAAGACTGCAGTTAATATTATTTTGTTCTCTTAGTCTACCTATTCAACGCTCACAAATTTTAGTAAGTTGTTGACAATCGAGTCGTCTTAGAATCATATTTAAACAGCTGTTGGTAATGCTTATATAAATTTCCAATGTACTTTAACTAGACGTTCGCGTTGCTTGACATCTGTAGTTTCGTTACTTTTTTGTCAATGTGCCGGATTGAGTTGTTCGGAGTTAGGAATTTTATGTTACGCCTACCTTCTGCATGCCTACAATAAAAATACCCCACAACGCAGAAAAATCATTTAAGAAGAATATCCGCCGTTAAATATTTAACTTATTTCATGCGATTTACCGTAGCTTAGAACTAAACGGTGTATCGATATCTGCGTATATACAAGCGTGTATATTCTCTTTGACAGGGTTGGGTTGACCCATACTATGTATGGCTCAATACCTTACGGAATAGGTCATGCACCCTAATTTGCATGATCAAGTGAAAGTAGTAAAATCGCCACCTTTGATTATGTTCAAACGCTCTTCCCAACCTGCTTGTCACTAACTTCTTATATCGAACTTCTGAGTCGAAATTTCTTTCATATCTCTGTAAACGATCTTTTAGACGAACTTCCATGTTGTCCTGATCCAGTTCATGGAACTGCATCTTCCGGAAAGTTATAACACCTGACTTCCCATTTCGAACGAATAATACGCGTGAATGTTAAAAGGAAATACCAGGAATTCCTTGAAAATCTAGTCAGAATATATTTAATCTGAAACATCACAGAATTCAGGAAAGTGTTATAAAGGTAAGTTGATCTTGAAAACGAACAGGTTCAAAACTGGTTTTACGATACCTTAATTTTCTATTCCCCTATTGGAGTCTACATCGTATATTAGATTGTCCGATATATCTCAATGATTCATTGAAATACTAAACCGAGGCCGATCTAATGTCTCAAAGTCTCTCTGGCATAAGTTCCAAATTTGTGAGATCTTTTTCAAACTTGAAACTTTGACGGAAATAATGTGATCACTTTTAAAATCACTTTTGAAACGGTTAGTCTAATACCTTGATTAAAACGAAAGTAAAGACCGACCGCTTGAACACAGGTTATGTGTACTTATTTGCTGCCACACCCAAAGTGTGTGTGTATGTGTATAAGTCGTGGTATCTGTGTGTGTGTGTGTGTGTGTGTGTATGTGTGTGTGTGTATGTGTGTGTACGTCAACAACTACAGACACTGCTACTTCAGCTTACCAAAATCCGACAGTAGGTCTCCATAGTTACATAAATCCCTTCTTCGCTTGTAAAATGAATTGCCAGATGGGAATATGGGCAAACCAGATTCTGTATTTTCATCGTACGTTACCATGGTGTATCGGTGTTCAACTTTCCATTTGTATTCACAAATAGTTCCTCGGTCATTGCAGTCACCATTCGGTTGTAACGTTTGCCCTCTTGTTATGAGAACGAAGTATGGTGATAATAACAAGATCAGAACAATCCATACAGCCATGTTCATTTGCAAAGTGAAAGTCAAGAATGCGATTGCGCCTCGTCTATGCTTCCAATATCAACCTGATACAAGGACTCTACCCATAATGCCCCATGATTTTGCTGCACAGGTAGACAGGGTTGGTAGACCCACATGACGTGATATCTGCACATTGCTTGCGCACACGATATTTGTTTGGAGAGTGAACGTGCCTTAATTTGCATACGAAAGCGAAAGTAGTGAAATTTCACGCAATCTACCGATTTCAACACTTCGTACCTTTGTGATATAAAGATCATGATAACATATTTCGAAAATTCTTTCAAAAACCTCTTCAGACATTGCAAATCGGTAAACTTGCATTTTTTCGTATTGAACTGTAGTCTGTTCGAACTAGTCATTTGGTTGTAACAACTGCCCTGCCATCATGAGGACGAAGCATGATGATGTTACGAAGATCAAAGCAACCCATGCGACCATATTCATAAAATAAAAGACTTTAATTACATGGCATCTCTTTAATGCTTCCAATATCAACCGCTTACAGGATCTCTTCCCATACTGCCCCATGAATCAATATAATTCTATCATCAATCACCGTTAATGTAAATATAAAAACGTCATACAATATTAAAAAATACGTCCCATTATGCTAAAGACAGTGAATATTATTTTGTTCTCCTAATCGACATATTCAACACTCGCAAATGTCGGTAAGTTGTTTCGCCGGAGAGCAACCGTATTGTCTTAGAGTCATATATACAAAATACGACTTTCGTAACGGTTAGCCTTGTATTATCTTGAGTAATTTGTTTCTCTAGTACTAAAATTTTACGGTTGCCCCCGATTTTTTCTCGATTTTGCAAGAGAAATTAGTTGAAATATTCCTTGAGGAAAGTGTAAGCAAAAATGTAAGTAATGTAATATGATGTACTATGTAATATACACGTCAAATTCTCTATTGACAAAATTCTTTTGATGTGGAAGTTTGCCTTTCTCTACGTCTGTTGTTTCGTCACTTTCATCAAATTGAATGTGCAAGATTGAGTCGTTCAAGGTAAGTAATTTTATCTACTGCCTATCTTTCAAATTAATTCTGACTGAATTTCGGTGAAAAACGTACTTGTTGCAAATAATTCCCATCGTGGGATGGGATATTAGTCACAGAGTCAAATATTGAGTTACATTCCCGCATTTTAATAGACACATTAAAGACCTCTGCGATGCGAAAAATCATTTAAGAAGAATATCCGCTGTTCGAGTTTTAACTTATTTCGTGCAACTCCTCATTTCCGAAACAGGGACTCTCGCAAGATTTTATATGCGCGCATGCATATTTACTTTTGTAACGGAACAAGGTAGGAAAACTTGAATAACAGATTGCGTAACGCTTTGAACAATGGTGTCAATAACCCGGAAAAAGACTTGAAGAAGTATTTGAGAGATTGGGGAGTGAACACGAACAATTATAGAAAACAAGATTAGAAGAACTAAGTAAGACAGCAGAAGAGAAGAAGATACCAATCGAGAGAGATGATTTTTGTCAGGAGAGTGATCTGAAAAGTAGGTTTGTGAAGTTTTATCCTACTGAAATTTCATCTTAAAATGTCCACGTTGGTATAGTGCCTAAGAAATGATATTTTTACACAAAATTCGAAATTTAAGATTTTATATGAGCGCAGAAACTAAATTTATTGGTAACATATGACATGTAGTTTGGATGTAGTGGAGACATACTGTTTCTAGAGTACTTTTAGCAGTGTTTCTTCGAATTCGCGCTGATGAGCGTCTAACTCTGTAATATTTAGGCAATTATGTGTGCTGGAGAACTCAACGGTGGAAGCTACCAAGGATATAATTTGCGGATTCGTTGATATTTGTCACCTGACCTGGCAAGGGGTATAAAAGCCATTGAATAATTGGCGGGTGTGTACACTTACGGGTCCCGGACTGGACTGAGACACGTCTCCAACCTTTTTTAATATTTATTGGATATTCCCTTTGTTACCCGGAGGGTCCGTACACAGCTCTGCAAACCTGCATAGCCACCTTGTTTACATATCGACTCTGTGGTTCTTCAATGAAGCTACCTGTGGTTTAGACTTGGTTCAAGTCTGTGATTTGTGAATGTTTGAGTGGAGTGAACGCAATAATTTGTATTTTGCTTTCATGTAAAACGCGCGCGTGAGTGGAGTGGCCGCTATGAATGGGGTGACGCTATACAGGGGCGTTTCACCCGGAATCACGGCAGAAACTAACTCACTACACTGCGCAGACTCAAAGGTAATGCATTTAATGGCTAGGAAAACCTCGCATGGCTGCCAAATTCCGAATAGGTTTTACGACCTAGGAGAGGACACAAGAGAAACTATTAAATAATTTCTTTTTAATTAACCGACTTGAACCAAGTCTACCTGTGGTTCTGCGAAGCGGAGTCTCTTGTGTAGCTACAAGTTTGACGAGCCGACCATGTAGTTGCTCGTAGCCCTACAAGTATGGCGAGAATGTCCTGCTTGGGCTATGCCACCTCCCAGTTTCAAAACTGCTCTTGTTAAACCACTACTGAAGAAACAATATCTCGACTCAAATCAACTAAAAAAATTACCGACCTGTCTCAAACCTTTCTTTTTTGTCTAAAATACTTGAAAGAATTATTCTATCACAATGAAGACATCTCACTTCCCACAACCTTTTGAACCCTCTTCAGTCTGCATACAAACCACACAACAGTACTGAAAGTGCTCTATTGAAAACAGTCAACGACATTCTGACCTCCTTGGATTCTGGCCAAATTACTATTCTCACTCTCTTACATCTATACGCCGCATGCGATAGGGTCGATCATGGTATCCTTCTCCACCGCTTTGAAAACACTTTTGGTATCTCTAGAACTGCTCTATCCTGGTTTCAATTTTACCTCTCAGGCAGAACTCAAACTAACTATCAATGGCATACGATCAACAACATCATCTATCTCTTTTGGTGTCCCGCAAGGCTCAGTTCTTGGCCCTGTTCCATTTGTTTTGTACGCTGACCCTCTTTTCAGCCTTGTCAGAAAATACTCATTAAGGTACTAGGTAGCTACATACCTTATAGACACTTTCAGATTGTTATTTATTTTTTTCTCTGTTATAGAAGTCCAAAACCCCAATAAAGTATATATTTTCTGAAAGCCCTGATATTGGGAAATTCGACCGTGCAAAGTACACAGTCATTACATACCTGAAAGAATTATTCTATCACAATGAAGTGTTCATCTTACTTCCCGCGACCTTTTGAACCCTCATCAGTCTGCATACAAACTAAACAACAGTACTGAAACTGCTCTACTGAAAATACTCAATGACATTCTGACCTCCTTGGATTCTGGCCAAATTACCATTTTCACTCATTTAGATCTATACGCCGCATGCGATAGTGTCGATCATGGCATCCTTCTCCACCGCCTTGAACATACTTTGGCATCTCCGGAACTGCTCTATCCTGGGTTTAATCTTACCTCTCAGGCAGAACTCAAACTGTAACTATCAATGGCATACGATCAACAACATCATCTATCTCTTTCGGTGTCCCGCAAGGCTCAGTTCTTGACCCTGCCCTATTTGTTCTGTACACTGACCCTCTTTTCACGTGACTATTATGTAAATAATGACTATATATTGTGCGCGGTTGGATTTTCAATATCAGGGCTTTCAGAAAATATATACTTTATTGGGGTTTGTGACTTCTATAACAGAGAAAAAAATAAATAACAATCTGAAAGTGTCTATAAGGTATGTAGCTACCTAGTACCTTAATGAGTATTTTCTGACAAGGCTGAAAAGAGGGTCAGCGTACAAAACAAATGGAACAGGGCCAAGAACTGAGCCTTGCGGGACACCAAAAGGGATAGATGAGAAAAAAAATAAAAATCTGAAAGTGTCTATAAGGTATGTAGCTACCTTAATGAGTATTTTCTGAGAAGGCTGTTTTTTGTTTTTGTTTTTTGGTATGCTAATGTCTTTTCTTGGATGGCTTGTATATTCTTATAATCAAAGGGAAAAAAAGCCGTTTTGTCAAGACGTAAATTTTTGAAAAACATCTCTGAACCTTTGGGCAGAATAGTTATCTTTAAGTGTTAGGAAATAAAATATGTCTAAGAGAATTTTGTTGGCCTTATTTTTAAAATAGTTTCCTCTATTTGTTATTTTATTCAAGTTTTCATAAATCTTTTCTAGGACTTGTTTAACGCCACAATATCTGCGAATTTCATGCATTACCTTCATGATTTTATTTTCAAACCGAAGTTGGTTTATGTAAATGTGCTGACTGAAGAACGTGTATACAGAAGTATCACTGCTCGCTGATAAGGACCATGTCTACACGTTTTGACAGGTTATATGATAAACGGGTATGTGCATATTTCGTGCACATACACAGTGTGATCATCCAAGAAACAAGCATGATGCCATTTTCTTAAATGCACAATTCACGATGGCCGACATTTTTTATCGTAATGTTACTTTTCCTGTCACATGATTATTTTTGAAAATGGCGGGAAATCTAAAATGCTGTCAAAAATTTTGAATTTACATGCCACTTTCCACATTTATGACAGTGTTATACACCCTTTTCAGTCTTCAATGCATATTATTAAAAGACAACCCTTGGAAAATTGAGGATGTTTTTAGATTATTGAGTTTATTACACATTCACAGCTAGTATAGCTTTAAATCTAATAATTTATTTCATAATTCAAATAAATTGGAAAATTGGAACATCACTATAAACCGAAGAGGGCGTCCACGATGAAGCTGCAATTGATGTGAAAGTTAAAGTTATGCAGGGCTCGGAAGAAAAAAGAAGACAAAATGAAGCAACTCATAAATTAGATTACTAAAGTAACAAGTAAACATGAGGCTACACCGCCAAAACAACCAGGGGCTGATATAAAAGATGTTGAGAAGTAAACCCATTTGGATAGACACATGCAAATGGTCCAACCTCAGGTGGCAAATGTTGCGGTATCTATGAGAACGCAAGCAATGAAATCTGCGACAATGTCATGGACAACAGTAACCAGAACTGTGATGCGAACAACATCAGTATTGGCAACTACAACATCAGCACCAATTTACACGACATCGGCCAAAGTGTATTCGCAGTTTACTACAGCCGGTTTCTTTCCGCCAGAGATGCAAACTTCAGTGTTGACAATCCAAACAACCAGTTAACAGGTAATTACACCTGATCCCCAGCAATTGGCATCAATGGATGGTGCATGCAATGCCACAAGTATCTCAACCAATGGTACCATCAATGCCAAGTCAACGCCATTTCATCAATAAATCCATACATAACCATTAAGGGTGTATATCCTGTTCTGCAGCAGGGTTCTTTTAAATATCATGTGCAG
The DNA here is from genome assembly GCA_001465055.1 of Ptychodera flava. Lineage (NCBI taxonomy): Eukaryota > Metazoa > Hemichordata > Enteropneusta > Ptychoderidae > Ptychodera > Ptychodera flava. The sequence goes on from LD347515.1 coordinate 362,936, forward strand.
CAAGCTGTTCCTGACGGACGGAATAATCAGCCAGCTGCTGTTTCTACAGTCCACGCTGTACAAACCCCAGCTCTGACAAGTTCATTTACACCAATTGACTCGTCAACGCCATCATTAAGGTCATTGCTTGCAAGTGTAGAACAAAAAACCCCTGATGAACCAGTAGATGGTACTTCATACCTTTCGCCTGAAGTGTATGCCTCTGCCCGTAGACATATACGGTAGCAAGAGACTACTATTCAACCGAGAGAGTCCTCCCGCCCGAGATCGCGCCAGGAGATCGATGTCGAAACTATTCAACGGATCCAACCGAAGAATTTAGTATGCAAAGAGGTTGGTAATCAGAAGCATTCTCATGAGATAACTCGGTATGCCAATTCTCATGGACGGACCAAAACACAAAAGAAGGATCACCTTTGCTAGTGCTTGAAGGGAGTGGCATGAGACTTTTATTATACAATCACCGGGATGTGATGACGAAGATTAACAAACGTTTCGGTTTTGAATAATTACCAGAGACTGCCCAACTGAGCTTTCCTCAACAGTGTCAAAAACACGATGAGAGTATAGATCAGTGGACAGACCAAATTCTGTCTTTGACAACAAATGCCTATAGTAAAGTGCCAGACTATTTTATGATAAAACAGGCGGGGTTGAGATTCTGTCAAGTATCGATGAGCCAACACCAATCCATCCACGGAAGAAGCAATAAATACAGTGGGGTTTTGCGAGTATAACATCAAAGCTATAGTGTAGTAGATGGTCACACACTCATTCCGTGTCGTGATTCGCCAGAATAAGTCACGTGACGAGAAAATAGATACGTCTAGTCCCCACCGGATCGACAAAAGTGACGTCAGAGGGTATTTTTTGAAAAGCTATTTCCCTAGGGAAATAGTTCTGACCAAATTTGGAAAAGTGCCCGGTCACATGACCGTAGTGTCCTCTGCAGCTTTGTAACAATGGTGGGTGACTAGAACATGATGTGCGTTCGGGATAGGTTACGACACATTCTCTAAAACAGATTTTCCAACATTTTCCAACATTTCAACAGCGTAGGAACTTGAACAGCTCATCGACGGAAAAGATTGAAGTGCAACTAAGGATGTCGCTAGGTATGCTTAGAATATTTTTGAAAGAAAGTGGTACCACGTACAACTAAAACCGCTGTGGAAACATCGCCCAGTAAACTTGTCACAATTGATTGTTGCGGTGCAAAATATCAAAACGCATTAAAAACTGTACAACAATACAACATGAGCATGTGGTGTGTTATAAAACACCTATAGCCTGGTCTTTATTCGGGCTATAGCGCTCGCCCTCGGGGTAATAGACGGGTGCTATAGCCCTCATGACCAGGCAAAACGTGTTTACTATTCACCACAACCGCCGAGGAAACAAGTGCTTTCCCCTTCAACATCTAGGGGATATATCAAGACAGAGGGACTAAAGCAACGAGTGGCATGAGTAGAACAGCATGTGACGGACTTTGGATCCAGAAGGGAGAATATTAGAAAATATGTTGTTGAACTTGCTTCCCAAATGGGCAGAATTATAGGCTAGGATTCAATCAATCAAGCAGCGGATGGCTATACAATTGCGATCCAGGTCATCATCTCCGACCTCCAACTTATACTAACGTTTTGGAAAAACAGGACATTTCCAAAGACATTGTTCACTGTCCTTTGTCCAAAAGATGGCGCGTTTTGGCAAAGGTCTCCTGAGAGATCTGTGACCTTTGCAGGACCACTAAACAAAATTTAAAAAATACAGCTTGAAGCATGGCTCACGTAATTAAATAAGATCGATAGCCGGGTCTTGGTCCAATAGCTATGCATTTAGCAATTGATCAGGTCATGTGTATACACCAGATATACATCACATCATCAACAACTCTAGCATTGGTAGTAAGAAGTCTGCAACAGCAGGACTGGGAAAACGTTCTTCCAGAGTTCAAAGCATTTATTTCACATTCACAAGCATATTCTATGACCAATGAAATATGTTCATGGTAAGTATATCGTGTGTAAGCACAAAACTACAACATTTTTTGCTTCAAACAATGGTTCATGTAAATCACTGAAATTATTTCACATGAAACACCAGTAATGTCTTTTTACAATATTTTGTTGATCATGAGTACACGTAAACTAGCTCGTATAGGCATATAGGAACAGGATTTATTGCTGTCATATAAGTACACTCATTATCGATGCATAGACCATTTTTTGTTGTAATAATACTTGCTGTTTAGAAAGAAAATTGGAGGAAGGGACAGTACAATACAATGTTAGACAAAAACTCTCCTAAAGTGCGAAATATTGGGTTCATATGGTCACTTGAGATTGATTTATATGAAAGTGACATCAGTGCGGTATCAATTCCAGGTATTTCCTTATAAATGTCAAACTGGTGCCATTGAAATTGTAGACCATCGGATACAACCATTAATCAAAGCGTCTGTGAGGAGAGTCCTTTACAGAGAATGTAAATTGCCTTCTAGAATTATCATAGATCTGGACGGCTTCCTTTATGAAGATACGATTTCAGCAACACTTTGACTGACGAAGAAAGCTAGATTTTTAAACTAAAAATGAATTACTTCTTGCTTTTACTGGACAAATACCCATGGATCCTATACACACATGAAAACCAACAATCAACTTGCCAAGCTATAGGAACTGATATGATTTTAGGGTTTTCATTAGGAGGTCCACATAACAAAACAGCCACATTCTAAAAATTGTAAATTAATTAGTGATTTACATCTTTGGTAGAAAAATTAATAAAAAGCTATTAGGTCGACTATGAGTAACGATGCGATTTGTTGTGATGTGATTGGTTGCTAAGCCTTTCTGTCGATATCAACGACTTTTGAGTACACCAAATCCTAGATGTTGCTACTGGTACTACCAAAGACAGAAAACATGGCAAATACGATTGCCCATCCGGCTTGGATCTTCATGCTTTCAGAAACTGAAAGATAAATAACATGAACATAGTGTTAAAGTTTGGGATGCATTATCAGTAGAACAAAGGGGACATCACATTTTGACTATCACTCTTATGTTTCATATTTAAATTTAACACGATAGGAACTAATTTGGGATAATTGGATTTTCGTATTTTTCGAATTTCTCAAAAGTATTAGGTGCCGTATAGCTGAATGTTACAATATTGCAAATTACTCATAAAAACAAGTGTGTAATGTAAAAAGAAAAGCAGATAAGATTACATTGTAGAATAAATCGACATTACTTCACCATCCAATTATCCCAAATTAGTTCCAATCGTGTTATTTATGGTTGTTTAGGCTTACACCCGAATTTTCAGTATACCAGTATTACTTATCCTAACGTTAATTAGTTAACAGGTTTAAAACTGGTGCAGAATAATACAAATAACCAACAAAATAGACGTTTCGTTCATTTCATCTATTTTTTCAAATTTTTGGTAAGGTGTTTTAGGTACTTTTGCAGGACACTTCCGCAGACTGTTGACAATTTTTCAGTAAAGCTTTAAAAATGCACCTATACTGCTTACCATTATATCAACAATAAAGATAAAGTTCCTAACCAAAATAGCAAACAAGTATGTTGATACACTGGCTTCTGGTCAGAGGTTTGTATTCATTCTCCCATTTTCGATCAGCAGAGCCAAATATCGACGTCCCTTTTTACTGCAGATAGGATCAACTGTATGGTATTACCCTATATTTACCTTAATTGCTTAGTTGATAGTCTGCAATGCTAATTTGTCCTTGTTCAAAAAAAGTCACCTGTCAAGTCATCTGACGTTATCTCATGAATTCAAGAAAACGCAAATGCTCAAATTTTAAACGCTAATGATATGTATACAAGATGCAGTTAATATCCTGACATACCTCCGCCCCCTCTTATTGTATCGTAGAACTCTTCGGCAGACCAGGTAAAGTGACCACAAGCTCTGAAATTCCTCGGTGGCTTCTTCATCTCGCTCTCGTCACCTTCTTTGATCATCAGGGCCATTCCTTCAACTTGGTGTATTTCGATGTGACAGTGTACGAACCACCAGCCTAATAAACAAACATGTAATGGTGAGGATAAGAACACCATGCAAGGTGGTGTGTGATTGCGAAAAATATAAAACCTCCAAGGATAGAGAATTCTATGCTAGTAATTAACTGATCGTCATTCAACATCAAGGTATATTCAGTCATGGACGAGGACAAGGTAACTTTATCTGCTGTTTAACGTCAGTTTTGCAATGTTTAAAGCACCAGTAGCTGTATTTTTCTGATCAAGTTCTTGTGCTATTCCTGAAAGCATATCAAAACACAATATGAAGCATATCAATATTGCATGATTACTTGTAAAATGCACTGTTATTGTTAACATTTGCATTCTAGTCAGGACAAGAATTTGCTTCTCAACAATAACAATCAAGTTTACACAGGTTGAGTCATCAAGCTAGATCATGTGTATTTTAACACGCTTTATGGAGAAAACAAGGAACTGTTCACTTTTAGTTAAATAATCATCCAAGGTTACAGCTACCGTCCCCTTCAAAGGTAAAAAATATCATTTTTACAAAAAATGTCGCCCATTGTGATGACTGAACTTTTTAACAGTTTGGTATCGTACAAGCGATGTTTAATCCAGAACACATTCCTAACAAAAATATATTCATAAATTGTAATGTAAGTGAAGTCTCCTCTGTCATCAATCTGTATTGCATAATATCAGTGAACAATATGTGTTTACAGCCGAAAATGGTAACAATTGTGAAAAATAACTTACGACTAAAGGTAGAACGCACCTCGGGGACAGGCATACGGACTGTCAAACTTTTACAATTCTCTTCTAATATACCACATATGGGGGTTCATTTAAATTCTATGTGAAAGGAAACTTTTCACCGGCTTAGTTTTTCGAAATTCGAGAACTTTTACCTTGCTCCATAGAGTTAACACAGGGATGGCGGCCATTTTGAACTTCTAATATCGATAAATCTTGGGTAATTTGTTTCTCTAGTACCAAAATTTGTACGGTGACCCCTTATTTTTATTCTTGATTTTGAAAGAGAATGATTGAAAGATTCCTTGAGGAAAGTTAGAGCAAAAGTTTAAGTCTTTCACTTTCGAGGTGCATACTACCTTAATGCTCATATCTTACAAAAATGTTTATGTGACTAATGATTGCCTGCAATGAGGTGTTGAAGTTACATGAACATACCCGGATTATCTGCCACATATCTGATGACAACATATCCACCAACGGGTACTATGACTGTATCTTTCATTGGAGGGTTTACAAGATTCAAACCAGGGATATTATCTCCTCCCCAGCTGGTGTTACGCCATCCACCAGAGTTACAACGTTCATCCTCTCCACAGTCGATATCTTGGTTGTCACCAGTGTATAACCCATTGGCGTCATATTGGGCGTAACCGGTCTTTAAGACATAGAAATGATGGCCATGGAGATGTACAGGATGAGGCGTTCCTCTTATTCCTTCGCCTGAAAGTGATAGAAATATAAACGGGTCTGTCATGATTAGTCACAAATGGAAGATATCAACTCCCTGTGACAGTTGCATCCTCTTCATGGACTTCATCAGAAGAAATGAGGTTGATCCCTGTTTCCATACCAATTATCCCTCACGACGATCCGGTGCATTAAATTATTGACAGCAAGTAAACTGAAAAAGAAGAGCCCACCGTAGAACTATTGGTGACTCCCTTCCACAGGTTTACGTACCTGGGTATTGGACCATGTTGTAGAGGGTGATCTGAACCACTTTGCCAGTCTTGATTTCAATGAAATGAGTACAACTACAGTGTCGTTCTGAACACTCTGCCTCGTTACACACCGTCATATAGTCCTCATATTTTCCACCAGGAAGTGTCTTTTGAAAGAATAGAAATGAAATTGCCATTATAATGTTTTTTTTACCACAAAAAGAGTGTCTTGCATATATATAAATTCTTAATGTGAATACAGTTACCAACCCTAGACAGAATTGCACGACATTAGTAATTGCACTTTGGCATGAGAGAAACTGCTAATAGATACCGTCCAGTCTATGCTGGGTGTAAAAATATTGACATCACAATGCAAGGTTTGTTTCTAGTAGAAGAAGCCCTTCTTAAGGTGGTAATAAATCTGCATAATGACATGCTGATGAACCTTCTATACAAAGATTTTATGCATCAGGCCAGTCAGAACCAAAGGTAGTAAGACATCGTGTTACATTGGCTATAAAATCTCTATCCAAGTGCTTAGCACGGCGATTCGATCAATACAAAAATTATATCCTACTGTACATTGTTGAACCAGAAATAGAAACAAAAGAAATGCTAAAGCGCGCACCATGGGCGGCGTTGACGGTGGGATGAAACGTCTCCCGTTAACAGAAGACCGCCTTGAAATGGTCCCCGCAAAGTGAAAGTTAATGAAGATTTCTTCGGCATTACTGTCGTCGACGTTCGGGATCGTTGGAGGCGGGGGTTGACTAGCTGCTGCTTTGACATTTGAAATTGGTATACAGTCTATATTTTTGCCCGGTGGAAAGTACCTGGTAAAGACAGAATGTGATTTAAATGATTACAGAGCAAGTGAAGGAAGAAGACCGCAGTACATAAAGGGACAGAGTCGAGTCAGATGTGCTATGCCAAAGATGACAATTTAAAGTCTGTGCAACTGCCTACGCCTACATGACCCTGGGTGCCAAACACATGGACGGCATTGTCCTCTTTTACAAAAGTTAAGCATGCAATACCGTTGATGTAATAAATTCAAAAACTTTCCCCGGCGCTTTAATTTGTAGTATTAATTTCGATCATCTCAATGCCAATTGGGGATGTACAGGATGATAATTCTTTTTGAACATTTGTCAAACAATTTCTATAGAATTCAAGGTGGTTCTATAATATTCAACGGTAGAATTACTGGTATTTCAGCAAGATTCGTACTGTGTAATAAGAAATTTCATGTCGCTGTTTTAAAGAATGTCTCCTGAATCTGGAATTATCAAAAGATATGGTAATTAATGATGTTCATATATACTGTATATATTTTTACAATAAATTGTCGGATGTTTTTCTTTAAGTTGTCCAGATTCTTTAGCATCAATAGAAAAGCTGTTCCGGTGAGTTTGAAAAGAAAATGCGACAACTTAGAGGTGTTTATGGTGACCATGGGAAACATTGTCAATGTTCCTACATCTTTAGTCTCTACATAAGTAGCAATACCGAAGAATCGAGCGTTCTTTAGCTGTTGGCGCCATACTTTCAGCCGTTGATAGGTGTGAGCTCGGTCAAGTTTCTCATACATGAATGAAACATTCATAGGTTTTATCATTGACCCCTGCTCCTGTGTCCAAACACAGAAACAATACCGCAGTGGTGTTTGCCTGTCTATATTTGAAGGTGTTTTATCGGTAACAGCACAGAACGGTTACAGACAGTGCATGTCAGAGAGAAGTAATGGTACAATTTTCAATTATTATTCACCGTTGGTAATATTTCAATACATTTTCAACGATTTGTCTCTAACTTGTCATTTTCCAGTACCATGTATGAAATATATGGCATAAGCTTTTTTATTTCAAGTTCAGCCAGGTCACTAAACATTCTATGCCGAATTTCATCAAAAGTGTAATCAACTATGGCGCGTTTTCGGAGATCCTTTCCATGAAAGCGCACCATTTTGTCATGACTTTCCCCAGTATCATTCGCTGTTCCTAAGATATACTCGAACTTATTTCATTCAAGGATGACATTAGACAAGTTACACTGACGTACATATTGATCGCAATTTCTGTATTCGATATGATCAATTACGCCAATTTTGCCTCCATCTGATATTGTTTCATATTTAGACAGATTAATCAGATATTTCTCTGTCGATTTGTCCCACATTAGTAGAAAGTTAATAAACAATACCGAAATGTACGTATGCAAATTAGTTTGTTTTGCGTTGCGGTCCGACATGACTTGCAAACTAAGTACAAGGACATTGAACAGAGGTATGCACATATTTATCCATTTATATCAGCATGCAAGGGGGGTTATTGTCGTTACATGAACGTTTATTGCAATTTCTCACATCCAAAGCAACAACTAATACAAGTCTGCACTAAGTTCGTTCAAATTGGCCACACGGGAACAACGCACAACATGCATGAAAATCATTCTACGATGCGGTTCAATGTGAGTATCAGAATCTATCTTGTTTCAAGCTTTTACAAGCCTGGTAATGCAATGATTCTTTGCATGACTAGGTGAATGTCAAATTTCATTACTCGTATTTTATAAACGAGCAGTTACTTTACGAAAACTATGTTTGCTAAAGAGAAGAGAAACACCCACATTCACTTCAATTTTGACCTGAAACGTTAGTCCATGAGTTCAGATGGTGACCTTAAAGGCAAATCGTCAACGGCCACATGATGTAATTTGCGGTCGCAAATTTTGAAAATGAATGTAGTTTACGACTGGTCAGTCGAGACTAGACAAAAAACTAGTATCTTCCTCGGGTTGCAAGTATCCGGACTTACTTTATTTTGTGAAAAGTAGGTTCATCACTGTAAACTTTGCTTCTTTTGAAGGTGATGGAAGGTCAAGCAAAACATTTTGTCGGTTATTCAAGGGCCATGGTATTTAGGATAGGCTGCGTACCTATTGATATTGTCAGAGAATAACGATGTACTACGGAACATAAATATATCTACAATTTGGTAGTTTTCATGAGATATGTAAAATGAAATAGTGTAAATGTAGTGTTGGCGAAGCTTATTCCTTACCCGAAGGGACAATTCAGAGCAACACAATGGCTAGTTTGAGTACATTGAGTTGGCGTGGTCGTCGGCCAGCTTCCCGCAGGTGCTGCTTCATAGTGTAAGATAGCTTCTACATGTCCTGGATACACAGTATTCTAAATGTGTGCAAAGAACAAAACTACTTAAGTTAACGCGATAAAACTTGCGCTGAATCTTTGCTAGAACTAGAGCTATTGACATATTTCGAGGAAACTGGAGAGGTTTTAGGCATGAAGGAGATAATACGGGTTGCCTGCTTTCTTTCATACTTTGTGAGCATTTAATTTTGTTAAACATAAGAGGTTTTAAAATCCATTATGTCCCCAGGGGTCATTTTGAGTATTCTGAACTTAAATATTCGGTTAAGATCCACAAATATTTAAAAAGTCATTCTTCGTATTCAAATTACTTTGTTTTGTTTCCTTTGGTTTGGTTTGGTTAGGTGTAATTGACTTTGGTTGAAGGCTATGACATCGTGCAGTGTATCAAATTTGTATGGAAGGCTAAATGCTTCTTGGGACACAACTAGGGTCTGAGATGCATTTGATGGAGAGTTTAGGTCAACGAAAATGTTGCCTTCCGTGACCTCTCTTAAAACCATTTCGAATAAAGATTGTTCTTAACATTAAAAGAAAGGAGTAAAATACAATCAACTCAGAAACTGCGTTGTGCTCCTGTTTGACATTCCCTTAAACATACATTATTATTACACCTCATTCATTCAGTGTGCACTGCCATTGGTTAAACACGACTCACGTGACATGTAAAAGAACGTGATGATGCCCTCTGCAAACGTGATGATGCCCTCTGCAAACTTGATGATGCCCTCTTCATTTGATATTACATGGATGGCGTCATTTTACTTACTGCGCATCCTTTCTGCGCAAAAACAAATTGTCGTTCGCTTGTACTTGCAGTCGGCAACTATGGCTGCGAAACGTCATGCAGAGCTGTCACCGGCACAGTTAGATGATAGTTTGATGCAAGTAAATAGCAAACGAACGAAAATGGCAACAAGGAATGAAATTTCTGTGTTCAGCGACTATGCAAGCAACAAATTTGATACGCCACCGAGGAGATCGGCAAACTCTCAGCGGCAACCCTAGACTCGGCACTGACAACATTTTACGCTGAGGTACAGACTCAGAAAGGCGAACTGTACTCGAAGAAGTCTTTGTGTTTTTTTTTCTTTGCATGTTTGCTTGTTCGGTGTAATAAAAATAATAACACATGAGAGCGAGGGCAATATCACGATTTTTGCCTGCCCTCGGGCTGGTGGTCATGATCGAAGTACTGATGATGCCCTCGCCTACGGCTCGGGCATCATCAATATTTCGATCATGATCACCATCCCTTGGGCAGGCAATAAATCGTGATATTACCCTCGCTCTCATGTGTTATTATTTAAGTCGTACCTTATAATAATGCCCTATATGTTTTCCTTGTCAATGAAATAAGATTCTTGTCCTAACCCAGTATACTAAATGCCTAGTGATCAATTTGTCAAGATAGCCTGTATGTGTGAAATGTTTCAATATTACCATTAACAAATGAAGTTAAATGTGGACGAGAATTCATATTTTTCAGAAAAATGTACACTGTACATATAATTTTGTTGTATACGTCGGGTTAATTAACTGTGTTTTAGCACACATTAGGAAGAAGGCTAAGAAACAATATATTCGAAAAAAATTGCAAAAAGTCATTACTTACACCATTGATGTCAGCCGTTTCAAGGGTTGTGGCACGAATCCAGAAGTTGTCGGCAAGTTCATTGGTCTCGATGTAGAAATCAAATCTTTCACCGGAGTTTATGATGAGCTCATCCGCAATAACCGTGCGGACCCTATTACCATCAGTAGCGATCACATGAAGTTTGTGCTTGTCGATAGACACTCTGAAGGCGTAGATCATAGCAGCGTTGATGACACGGAAACGATATGATAATGGTCGTTTGACGGTGAATATTTCCATGGGTATCAGATTGTTATCAATGACGTCTCGTCTTGGACTTCTCTCATATGGATAAAATAAACCTAAGTTGGAAAGTATCAACATTGCAAAACCAAATTATTGGCATTCTAAGAACGAAAGTGATACGTTTGAGCAAAACTTAAAACAAACTACCTAGCGGCCGATATAGACCCGCTGTATTACGTATAGACGCTGTGTTATGTAGAGAATATTTATTTGTGACACATGTGTTGATGAAGAAGGTGGCAATCTTTGATAGCTCATTCCAGTGACCTGACAACAATGGCATAAATAGCTGCAAAAATACACAATTGAAGATTTCGCCAGTGGCTCTTGAGAAAGAAAATTTTTAACCAAAAATAGCCAAAAAGCACATATTGCAGATTTCATCATAATTTCAATATATAACATTAAGTTCATCTATAGAAACTTTGTTTACCGAATATCAAAGCTATCAGACAAGTAATTTTTGAGAAACACAATTTTGACCAAAAATGGCAAAATTTGCCCCAAAAATACAAAATTGCAGATTTCATCGCTTCCATACATCATGTATAAGATAATTCCTAGAAACCTGTGTAACAAATATCAGAGCTGCAGACGAGTATTTTGAGAAACTAATTTTTTGACCAAAAATCGTAAAAATTTCCAAAAAAATACACAATTGCACATTTCATCGCTTATTCAATATTATATATTATAGCCCAAACATGGGACTATGTGCCCGAGGGTAGGTGACCATTTGCCCGACGTAAGGAGGGCAAATGGTGTCCTGCCCCGAGGGTACATAGTCCCTTTGTATGGGCTATAATGTTTTTAACATGCCTCTCTTATAAAATGTTCACTAAAATATGTACGTTTATTGGCAAATGATAATCAATTGCTTTATTTCCATCTTAGACGAAAAAATCTACAAAATTGTAGATTTCATCGTATTTTGAATATATCACATTTTGCTCATCCCTATGAACCAAATATCAAAGCTGTCAGATAAGCGTTTTTGGTGAAATAATTTTTGACCAAAAATGACAAAATTTGCCTCAAAATACAAATGTGCATATCTCTGCAAAACATTAACAAAACTGGAAAAAGGTCATCCCTAGGGACTTAAATATCGAATATCAAAGCTACCTGACCTGCAGTTTTGAAGATTTTTAAAGATTTTTGACCCAAAAGGACAAACATTGGCTTAACAATACAAATATGCAAATTTCACCACGATTTTAACACACTTAAGTGAGGTCACCCTAGAGAACTGCATATTAAATTTCAAAACAATTGGACTTGCGATTTTAGAGGAAAAGGCATTTTTTGACGGACGACGGACATACGACGGACGACGATGGATAATCAGCCTATTTGATAACCTTCGCTAAAAAGCTTGCCTTTTTGAAGAGTTCTCGTTTCGGTTTGTACCTAGAAGCAGCTTGAATGTCGACTGGCTATGCAGCAGTTTTGCGATAATATGAATCCACTTTGCAATAGAAAGATGTTTTGTCAGATCAAAATGAAGTTTATTTTCAAATTTATCAATCTCAATGATCTCTGTCATTACGACATGCACAATTATTAGTAGAGATAATAATAAAAACACCCCCATACCAAAGATAATAATAAAAATACCCCACACCAAAAAGAGAATCAGTTATCATAACAAACTCAAATAATGTTTACCAAGTTTTTACACCATGTCATTTCAATATTACCTTTGCCATTTATTAATCCGGACCTAAAAGGGGTAACTCCAATTTCAGTACCATCAGACTGCTTTGTTTGATAAAAACAGGATGGTGCAGTTACATTGTAACCAGGATAAAATCTGCATTAAAATGAGAAAGATAAAAAAAATTAAGTCTCTTTCTCTGTGCGTCTCTTCCTGTGGAAGAGATAAACAGACATACAGACATGCAGACAGACGGACAGAAGCTAGGGGTGACGGGAAAACACATAAACAAGGACCAGGGGTATTGTAAATTTGAAAATGTAATATCTAATTTTTCACATTTTGGCAACGTTAACGAGCTGCATGAGAATCACATCACAAAGTGTCTCACGTTTGAATTGTCTTGTTTTTATGGATCTCACAAAAGCACGGAGCTATAAAACATATGGCTTGTGGTTGCCCAGGGTATATCTACCTTTGCATTTCCCACAATATACGATTGTTTATATCTAGGGAAGTGTCTCTCATCCAGTCATGGAGAATCATTATGAATTCGCCTTCATAGTCTGGATCTGTAGTCTCCTCAACCTGTCAAAATAAAAATCGACGATTATTATCTTCTTCTACATCAACATCATAAGTCATCATCGTCATCATTATCATCCCCATCATCATCGACGTCATCATCATCATCATCATCATCATCATCATCATCATCATCTTTTCATGCAGAGTTACAGTTATATACCTTCATTGCAGATGAGGCTATTTCAAAACAAAAGTAAACTACCAAATTCCCTCTGACACCTTACTTCTAACTATACTTCACCTCCACAGTCTCTTCAGGCGGTAACACAATCAATGCTCCATACAATCCATCCGTTCTCTGTGTTCCGAGATGGGAGTGGTACCAATGTGTTCCGGGAGGTGTAGCCAGAAACCTAGAAGGAAAGTCACATTCAAGAAACAAAAAGGTGTGACCTTTTTGCGAAAGGACGTACATTATGTATATATGCATAGATTCGTTAACTTTACGCAAGTAAATGTACAATTTCATAAAGCTGAAATCATTTTTCTATCAAACCACTCTGAATTGATAGAATACGAACTTTGAAGAAAAGCGATTGCTACCTGTAGGTAAACGTTTCTCCAGGGTTTATAGGGCAATGTGACACACCAGCCACTCCATCCATCCACGGTGTATTACGTTGTACCATTCCATGCCAGTGAATTGTGATGCCTTCCATCATAAGATCATTGGTCACGTGCACAACCACCTTTGAAAATGAATTACATTACTTTGTGCCTTTTAGCGAAAGTGCAATTAGTACCACTTCATATTTTGCTGTCTTGGTCGTTATTCATATTCATATCTATGTTATCAAAGTATTTAATAATAGACAAGACTTAGTCTACCTCATGTTGGTTCCTATTATGACAATCAGTCAGTGGAATGAAGCAGAAAAAGGCAAACGAAGTGTTATTTAAGTCTATATGAAGGCCACTTTCAGACTTGAATAATCTTCATAACAATACCCATTATAGAATGTATACATTAGAATGAAACAGAAAAAAGTCGATAATGTGTCTGTCGTATGCAATCGATAGTATATACGTTTTATTTAATAAGGCGACATTTCAAAATACCTACCCATAACCTGAAATGTCTTTAATACTGTAGTATTGATAATCAGAAAATGAAGACGAAATGTTTTTGACTCACAAAATAGCTATAACATTGTTCAGAAACAAAAATAAACAGTAACATCATTTTAATTGTTATTACTGACAATGTAATTGGTCATTTTGTGCAATGCAGGAAAAAAAAATCAAAAACGAGACGTACGTATGCTATAGATGGATAATAGAATTTTATTGCCAATCATGCATAAATCACAGGTGAGGGCCGCTATGGCGAGTGTTATGTACTCGCTTATTGTTGTGAAACAATTGATGCATTTTGAAAAGTTTTTGATCACATTGCAGGTAGTGCGCCCTCGACGGACAACATAAAAAAGTTAACATGACGCACCTGTGTACCGTTATTGACAATGATGGGCGGACCAGGTAGCTCACCGTTGATAACAATAGCTGATCTGTAAGTACCATCGGCCGTGATCACTTTATCTTTTTCTGTAAGAATTATTTAAAAGGGCAATCCCATTAAACTGTTTAGTCCATGAGCAGACATGAGTTACAATCTTCCCCCTTGCGGAAGCTTGGCACCAACGTTTTGTTTTTCAGCGCCAAATATGTACGAACTAAATGGACATTTCTTTGCATTGGGCACCGGTATGTTTAGAGATTAATGACTGTATGACTAATTGTATTAAATGTATTTGTTGTATAGGGAAATTCCAGTTGTTTCTGCGTGGACTTGGCAAATAATTTGCCCTTTTAATACCGCCGCCTTTGTGCACAATAACAATGATCATAACTATGATAATATACAGTAAAATATCATCCGACCAGTGGGAGATAAAAGACTTGTTAAAAGGCAGAGGATAAAAACTGCAACAAGTTAAAACAAATACAGTAAAATACTGACCGACCAGCGGAAAATAAAACACTTGCAAATCGCAGAGGAGACAATCCTGGCAAATTGTGTAGTCCATGAGCAGATATAGGCGATAGTACTGACGAAGGGTTGCACCCGAAACGTCAGTGTGGATTTTTTCTCTGCGATTTGCAAGAGTTTTATTTACTGCATTTGTTTTAACTTGTTGCAGTTTTTATCCTCTGCCTTTTAACAAGTATTTTATCTCCCGCTGGTCGGCTAATATTTTACTTTATTCATTTTCACTTGCTGCAGTTTTATCCTTCTTTTGACGTCGTTTGTAATTTTTATAATAATAAATGCTTGTTATATATGCCTAGCGCCTTTCCTTACATGTCGAACACATACGCTAAGTTCTGTCAATTGTTCAGAATGTATGCATCACAACTTTAAACAAGTGGATGACCAAAGCATATAAAGATAAACATAATCATTATAAGTGCTCTAAGATTAGCGTTAGCAAGACCAGTGCTCCTGTCGATCAATTGCCTCCTTTTGAAAAAGTAATAAATCCGATCAAACCCATCACATTAACGTATTTCTTTCATTTTTCTAAATTTTCGGATTGTTTACAGCTCGACTATGTCATGTATAAGGCAGCGAAAAAATTACTTCAAATCCACCAGGTCGACCACTTTCAGCTTTATTACCTGTCTGTGTTGCCGCAAGGATCAACAGATCTAAAGATAATTTGGGTTTTGATAAAAGTGGGTGAAACCATTGCAAGCACACACAAACTAATTTATTACATGCCTAGATGTGAGTGCAAATCAGTGCATTGATTTGAATAGGAACATCGGAAGAGTTAGCGGACCGCGTGAACGATGTACTGACCGGTTTCCATGGTTACCCGGTCCGGTGAAGCCCTTCGACGTATTCCACGTAAAACCAGACGCTAGATGTAAAATGTCCATGCGCGCAGTGCTATTTGGCTTTCGTTAAAATATGTTTGATGCTGGTCAATAATGGTAAAATTGTTTGAGAGTGCCTTTCATGTAACAACATGTCATATAGCATTAACTGTGAAAAGGCATGTAATAAAAATCTTATTGCCTGAATACATGGGTTTATGTACCCTCGCAGCAGGAGACAATTTTCCCTCCTGGCGTCGGGCAAATTGTTACCTGCTCTCGGGCACATAAACCCATGCATTCGAACAATAATATATAGTATTATATCTGCGCCCAAGAAAGAAATAGACCGGAGGCTATTTGCACAGTAAACTTCATACACATACACATCCTCGTAAAAGCAGCTGGCGTATTGTTCTGTCGTCTTAGTATTTATTATACGCAAATTGCAATGTATATTTTTAACGAGCTTATCATTCTTATGTCGGGTTGGTAGTGCAGCTTCGAATTTGAATTTCTGTTGTCATTGTACCAGTAATAACCGATCAAACTTGAATTTATGGTAGGCCATGGAATTCTTTGTAAAACATGTTAATGATTAACACAAGATGCATACGATGTAGAGCCAACTGTGTGATACAGAAAGGGTGATGTTTTTTTGTGCTGCTTTGCAGTCATCCTCTGGAAAGTCTGACAGAAAACACACGCCTTCCGAGAACTATCAGCTTTTTTTCGTGGTCCCTTTCCATGAATGGACAAGTGTATGCGATAAACAATTCTGTATGCCATTGGGTAAATATCGTTTTTAAACACCCCTTCATTCCCCGAGGGCGTACACACTGAATACTCCCTAACACTCTTGGTACGATATAATTAATCCATCATAAACTTCTGAAAGATTTATGTTTTGTGGCATGTGCTGCAGGTACGATTGACGATTGAGCCGATATAACTGCTGCCAAATTATTACAGACTTTGCTACACTATGGCGATCGAGTTTCATTAAGAAATTGATTAGAAAAACGAGCAAAATCTCCTAGCCACAATTTTGAAATTTATGTTCACTGTGCTTTTTCAAGTTTGAAATTTACCCGCAAACGTGATCACGTTAACCTTTGTTTGAAATGGCAAAAGAGTTTGATGGTCAAATACCTCGATTAAAACGAAAATAAAGGAAGGCAAGTTAAATATAAGAGTTTGTACATAATTGCTGCTGCAACCAAAGTGTTGTGTGTGTATGTAAATATGCAACTTCAGATGTTGCGACTTTAGCTTACCTAAATCCGACAGTGGGTCTCTCGCACTACATGAATCCCTATTTCTCTTATAAAATGAATCACCATCTCGGAATATAGGCAAACCAGATCCTGTAGTCTCATTGTACGTTACCATGGTGTCTCGATGTTCAACTTTCCATTTGTATTCACAAATAGTTCCTTGGTTATTGCAGTCACCATTCGGTTGTAACAACTGCCCGGCCGTCATGAAGACGACGCATGGTGATAATAAGAAGATCAAAGCTATCCACGCTGCCATATTCATTCTCAAAGTGAAAGACTAGAATGCGTTCGCACCTCTTCAATGCTTCCAATATCAACCGGGTACGGGTTCTCTTCCCATAATGCCTCATGAATCAATAGAATTCTATCATCAATCATCGTCAATGTAAATATCATGTGTCATGCAATATTTAAATACGGTTACATCCAATAATGGTAAAGACTATAAAACTTATTTTGTTCTCGTACCTATTTAGTAAGTTGTTTCATCGGAGAGCAATCGCATTGTCTTAGAGTCATACAGAAAACATATAACTTTCGTAACGTTTATTAAGAAGTTTCAATGTACTTTAACTATTTAGCCTTGTATGACTAAACTTGAAAAATTTGACAGCTGTGAGGGCATTTTCGCCCGTTTGGATTTAGGACAAACATACTTGAATACCTTGAAAATTAACGACTAAGTAATGTACATGTCAAATCTCTATTGACACTGATCTTTTGATTGTAGAAGTTTGCGTTGCTTGGCGTCTGTTGTTTCCGTCTCTTTCTGTAAATGTGCTGGATTGAGTCGTTCGAGGTTAGGAATTTTATCTACTGTCTATCTTTCATATGAATTCTGGACTGAATTTGGATGGAAAATCGCACGTAATGTGTTATTAATCCTTGAATACCTAGGTGGTTCACAAACGTACCAAGTTGCACCAATTCATCGGTTTATTTTGTATGTTCTGCCATAAGTGTGTTTATCTGACACAGCTTCAAGTGTTTTCGCCAAGTGCCAAGGCGTTGCCATTCTAAACCCCGCCCTCCCTGTTATCGTTGTCAGACGGAAGTAGTAAAGAAAACGTGGGCAACTGTGATTAATAAGAATTTTACACCCCATTTTATTCATTTATC
>LD347517.1:12561-22933 GCA_001465055.1 Ptychodera flava
TTTGCAGATTAAACCGATATTACTTCACCATCCAATTATCCCAAATTACTTCTAATCGTGTTAATGGCAGTCAACACGGAAGAAACTAAAAGTATAGTCATTGCTTCTTGTCAAAAATTATACATTGAGGTCTCTATTTGTGTCACAATACACAAAATAATGATCTCTTATGTCTCTTCTCATGCTCTCAGGCGTCGAAATTGATTCTACTTTAGGTTGGGATGTTCACGTTGATAACCTATGTAAGAAACTTTCTATCAGCATTGTTCCCTCACGAACTATCTTACTGACTTTACACTGGTTGCAGAGTGACCTACGTATAGTCTATTTCACAGCGTTATTGACATTTAAATCATTGACACCCCCTTAATTGACCCACGTTTTTCATCGAATTTCATCGAACACCAGTAATGCCAGTCAATGTTATTTGTATCTTCCAAAATTCAAGACTGCCATAGGTCAAAAGTCTTTCTCTTTCCGTGCTGCCAGTACTTGGAATACAATTCCCCCTTCGATTAGAAGCAGCTCGACTTGGTCGATTTTTAAAGATTAACTTGGTATTTTTTTTTTTTTGGAAAATCCAATATGGTCGCCAAACTACGTGACTGATCCATATGGTTTTCGCAAACTTTAAAGTACTTACACTAAAGATGATACAAGCGAATTTCAAACGAATTGGTATGTTGGTTCTGAAGGAGACGATTTTAAAGATTAAATTTGGATTTTCGCAAAATCCAATGAGGCGACCAAGGTCGTGTGACCACTCAAGATTTTATATGCCAATTTGAACGACATACAAAAAAATTCAAATTGACCATACCCTTAGTCATCAGGAGAAGCTATTTTTTAGTTTTTGGAAAATCCAGTATGGCCGCCAGGTAATGTGACTAATCAAAATTTGTAGGGTCAGGGGTACGAGTACTCATATTGAGTATATATTGAACTCCTACGAAAAAAATAGGGGCCCAGCCAATGTGCTTGGGACCCTAATAATGATGAAGAACAAGGACATGATTCGTGACAAGCGAGCTAGCTCAGACCAGCCCACTGGTGCCCATATTCGTTTCGCTGAATGTGGATTTTGACCCTGATTTTTTATTCAAAACTGAGTTTAACACACATATAAGAGGGATTGCTATGGATACTCTGGTAGGTCCGTCTGACACATATTTGTTTGTTGGTTATGTTAAAGAGGACATGTTGCGAACTTATTCTGACTACATTCTTGAATATCTTTAACGTTACATCGATGACAGCTTTTATGAAGTTTCACAGAACTTGATAACTTCACCAATTTCATGTGTAATTTTCATCCTGCGCTTGAATCTATTCCTCCTTTTCTGGTTAGTCTATCGCTAGCAGCTTGTAAATTGTTGTGATGGCACTCACTGCCCGCGTTACCTGTACCTGTATAGACATTGGCTTTGAGTCTCAGATGAGCAAGTGAGTATTACAGTTTAGCTTCCCCCGCAACTCAGTAGACTAATACAAAATGTTATCAGTTATGCTTATATACTTTAAAATTTCTTTTCAAGATTTGTTAGGGGTGAAAGTGACATGGGCACCATTTTTATCTGTGTTAATTTCGCTTTTACGTTGCAACTGAGTTTAAGTGTATGTGCACGCTCAAAAATACCTGGTGCAAAATTTATAATGCCTAGGACAGCATCGTGAAAGCCCGCGGCAATATTGCGAATACTGAGGACAACATGTTGCGTGCCTAGAACAACACTGTAAATGCGTAGGAAAACATGTTGAATACCCAGGAAAATATGTTAAAAGTACAAGCCACATGGTAATACTCAATCGGGTGATAAGTTTTTTGTTTCTACGGTGGTCGCAGGAAGACACATTATTCAAATTTCTCTGTTCATTAGGGCGGAGATAAAAAACACAACAAGCTTTCTTAATGACGAAACAATTCAAATTTACGTTTCGTTACCCTAAAAAATAGTGTTGAAGTTAATTCTGATCGTATAGTGCGTATTCAATCTTACTCACTTACCGTCTGGTCCTCTTGTGATGATAATTCTTCCGAAACGAATCTTACCCACAAGATGGAAGCAGGAAACAGGGGACTACCATCTCGACAGCGGCCAAATAAAGTGTAGGTTGAGTAACAAAGACACAATATTCTTATAAACAAGATATCATGTGGTACTTGTTGGCTTTTGAAATTTCCCTCCTTATAGTAAGTGCAGTTCGTAATGTTAGTTGTAACTCTTTAGATTAGTTCTAAATAATCAATTTGAAACTTTTTCAACCAATCAGATAATATTTTTCACAAAAATGCCACATGAAAGACGCCGCATTCAATGTCTTTAAAACCAGTGTTTGTGTTCAGGTTGAGTAACAAAGACAAAATATTGTGAAGGAGATATAATGAGACACTTGTTGGTTTTTGAAATTTCCCTACTTACAGGAAGTGCAGTTCTTAATGTGAGTTGTATCTCTATGGATTTGTTCTCAAAAACCAATTTGAATGTTTTTTGATAATATTTTTCACAAAAATGTCACATGAAAGGCGCCGCATTCAACGCCATTAAAACAAGTGTTTGTGTGCAGATGCGGTGATTCAAAGCGCTATATGATACTTTACATCTAATGAATTCATATTCAAGGCGATAAGGCTAAACGTTTTTGAGAACTAGCAGTATATAGAGCATATAGCTTGGGAGAATATGTGGAACACCAAGGAAATTAAGAGCCTAGAAATATTTATCTATACCTTAGCAGACATGTTTGCTTCAGCGAAATCAACAAGCAGATTTTTACATCAGTCATAGTACATTTTAACGGTGAGTGTTTTCTCGGGTTACTGATTCACAAAAAAAAACTATTGTTGTTATTCAGACTTTTCAGTAGAAATTATGACTCACTGTAGGTAAACCGAGGGTTGACCTGCAACAAGTCAGCCAACTCTAGGTCTTCATGATTAAAAGCGTTCTTCTATATACAGCTCTTATTAGTACTTCCGTTTGCTCGACACTCATACTGACAGTAGAGTATTCGAATATAAATATAAATTTTACTATAACCCAAACGGGATTCGAACCCCCACACACTCACGGCAACATCGCCTAGCTGCTAGGCCTCACACAAAACCAGTCGGCCACTGCTTCAAACCCAAAAAGAGTTGGTCACAGTAACCGACTTAGATGTTGCAATTCTGCGCTCGACCGAGCAACACGATGTGCGTGGAGTAGACGACACACAGTCTAGAATTGCAGGTGTTAGTCACATCGGATGTCAACTTTATATCATGCCTACATGAATTTTTATTTTGATGCCTGTACTTAAAATAAAATTGCCATATCTCACAATGGTGAGCCCAGGTCCTAGGTTTACTATTCAAAATAAACTGTGAATCAAATCTATGGGGATTTTACATGACGGCGATATTGTCGTAAATCAGTTTGATGGAGTAGAGACCAAGCTTTCCAGAAATATCTCGGTACTATAAAAAACAAAATAATAACAACATACATACATACATACATACATACATACATACATACATACATACATACATACATACATACGAAACCCATAATAGATGAGCGTGTTTTAATTGTATACAGCATACATTTTAATATTCATCTATCGTAACTTACACGTTTAACGATGAAATGCTTTTCATTTGCGCATTTCCTGGAACATATGTCTGTGTTAAGCGAAAATCTGTGATTCTTAACATAGACTTTGGATTTAGTCAGAGTTTAAAGGGATCGCTAAAATATAGAAGATACGGTCTGGATAATAGGTTTTGTCCAATTCTAATTTTATAGCATATCAATTTGGATCGGCGACTGACAACATTTTCAGTGGAGTTTCACAAGAAATAAGAAACGAATTTTGTCTTAAAGTTGAAATGCTTAACAACAAAACAACACCGATTTGCAATTAATTAAGGAATTATACTATATTCGATAGTTTCATTACATTCTTATTTTGGTCTTAAATTTACCAGTTCAGGTAGAAGGACCAAAATGCAGATGACAGAGGAAGATTTTGTTTTTATGCGAATTTATACAGATTTGTAAGCAATGACACACTGTTTATCTGTTTTACTACAGGTGGTTTTTATTACATTCTGACCTGCGCAGTTGCCAGACAGTGCATCCCCCGTTTACAATTCCCCCTTACACTCCATTGTCTAGTCACGCATTGAGGCATAGAAATTCACTAATTAACTGGAGAAATATCTTTTATTAAGACTGATTGCTTAATCATATTGATATTTCAAAAGAATTTCTACGAAGAAATGGAAGAAGCTGACAAATGCATAAAAGAAATTGTGAAAGTCGCCATGTAAGTCACCAAAAGATGCATTAAGAACTCAGAAAGACGCGACACCGCCATTCCCCAATAAAAAATTGTGTCCATTTGGTCGAAAATAATAAATAATGCAGAAAAATTCGTATAGAAAAAGGTGAAATGTTGCAATTTTTTTTTAATGAAATCAATTACAGCTATAAAGAAGTTAAACCAGTTTACATGAGTATAGCTGGTGACAATTTCGTAGTAGACTGCCTAAGCTATGGAAGGCGGTGCCCAAATTCAACCTGTTCCCCAATACAATGCAAACCAGCGTTCATAGGATGTCGATCGCTCACCCTCGACCGTCCGAGCGACTTACAATATGTGGGGGCTGGTAGCCAACCAATGTCCGTATGTTTGTAAATTCTGTCGTAATAGCCACTTGTTTACCTAGCGCGACATTTTCTCTGTTAAAAGTGAATCTCCAAGAGGCAGCCGTTACATTTTATGTTTGGTTTTAAGATGCGTTTCTGATAGGTTTCATGGAAAAGTGTATTAAGGAGGTAGTTCAACAAATACTCTTTGTATTCTTATGATCTATATTTAAAATATACCGACGTTTCGGCAACATACAAGTTGCCTTCTTCAGGGTAAAAGCTGACAAACAAAAGTTAGCACATACAAAATTTCAAAGCGAGTTTATAAATGACGTACAAAATAAAAAGGTAAAAGGTGAAGTGAGGATTGAATCGAAATCAGTTGAAAATTACGACACTATTGAAAACTGGAACTACAGTGAGCGAATAAACCAAAACCGAAATTAGGGCTATTACTAAAAACAAAGATCAGTAAATTGTTTGAAACAAGCGACGTAGTTGAAGGGAAACAAAGGCAAAATGGAGAGAAGCTTACCTGGGTGTGGTGAGTGGAACTATATCAGCTGAAGTGGAGTGTCGGAATGAGCAAGTTCAAACTGGAGGGACTCCTTAGATGGAAAGAAATAGTCAAAACTGAGGGGTCCCCAGGTAGGTGGAAAAAAGGGATGAAATGAAATCATGAGGAAGTGGGTTTACCCTTCTCTCTGGTTAATGCCCTTGGGTGTGAGAGTGTCAATTCCATTTTTGTTTGCATGGTTCGCGGGTATTCGTGGTGTGTACTTCGTGTAGACCACTGGTTTGGAAATGAGATATATTGTGGTCGAGTTGATTGAAGTGTTCTGAGAGTTGGGTAGGTTTGTGACTGCGGATTGTGGATATGTGTTCGTAATTACGCCTCTCAAGTTCTCTTCTCGTTTCCTCAATGTATTGTTTGGTACAGCTATGAACGGAGTGGGGACTTTACTTTTTCTTGCCTTTGGAAGCTAGCTTACCTTGCATTTTTGAAGCTTCCTTGCATTTTATGAAATACTTCTTTTCCTTTCGTTTTTCGTCTATTTTTGCTATATTAATTTGGAAACCAAAGACGTAAAAAAGCCAGGAAGTACATAAAAACATGCTCGCATATGTGACAACAATAATTTCTTCGCGCAAAAAGTTCAGCGACAAGATTAAAAAACAACAAGAAATATCTCTTATCAAAGAGATGATAACCCAACAAAACGTCAGCTATACCTCATCGGCAAAATAAGAGTAATCAAGTTACAAAAAAACTTGTCTGCACAAATTTCATCCATTCATCAAAACCAGCTTAATCAAACAATGTCTAGTAAGAAGCTAGAAAAGGATGGAGGGCGATAGAACACTGACCACCGTTTTTTTCCAGAAAACCTATCATGGCATATGAAGTGAATAAAAACACAAACCATATCGTCCTTCAAGCAAAAATCAAACACAAGGAGACTACAAACGAACGGTCTTAGCAACAATTCACGCAACAGTCAGACCCTAACATAACGATTTAAGCTTCTCTCTTTGATGAACAATGGCTACTATGAAACTAGACACCATTAGGACGAAGCACAAAAGTAAAGCATTTTTTCGGGGACCCAAGTCACGTGACCAGGGTCAAACTATTATCAGTTCACCGGTTTCTCACCATGTTTTCCGTTATCATGAAATCACATTGACCTATTCATTATACCATATCACTAACAAAGATAGTTGCCTTCATTTCCTTTAATTTTTCAGACAAAGAAAATTGTTTAATAATCAATAATCTCATAATAATACTCTAGTTTACAGACTACTTAAATCGAAGATCTCAATATGTGTGTTGATGGTATCAATTCTGACAAGTTGACTGTCACCTGTGAAGTTCCTTAGGGGTCAATACTTGGTCCCACACTTTTTCTGATTTATATTAATGACCTTACGAATTCATCTGATTTTTTCGATTTTCGGATTTTTGCAGATGACTCAAAGTTTTTCACAGTCATTGTAAAGACATTGATCACATTGACCTGTCACTAGTAGGACATCACTTAAACAATGTCACGCGTAGGTGCGATTCAAATAGGCTTACTATAAATATCAATAAGACAAACTATGTAGTTTTCCACCAAAAACGTAGAACTGTGTATTTACACGATGAATTTTGTGTGAAAAATCAACCTTTGAATCAGTGTCATCAAGCGTCATTTGTTGGGGTAATTATTGATGAATACCTTACATGGAAACCACATATTACCGAGGTAAATGAAGTAATTAAGAGAAAAGCTGGTATACTGTTTAGATTAAGAATTTTTGTACCAAAAAGAATTTTATTGTTGTTGTACAAGTCATTTATCCAACCATATATTACGTATGGCTTAGAAGTATGGGGAAATACGTTTTCATCCTATCTAAAACAAATTTACATTTCGCAAAAAACGTGTATGAGATGTATAACATTTTCTGAATTCAGAGCGCCATCTTCACCTTTGTTTTAGGAACTACGTATTTTAGATGTTAATAAGCTTTACAAATTACTTGTCTGTACTTTCATGTTTGATTTACATCATCAAAATGTACCCCATCCACTATCAGATTACTTCCAAGTTGTAGATCACTGCTATGATACACGTCAACAGTCAGTTAGTACTCCCTAGAATGTATACTTCCGCAGGTCAATCATCAATATCCTACACAGGTGCGAAATTATGGAACACTTTACCGAATCGTATCAAATCCTAATCATATCAAATATAGGAGACCTGAAAGATCATCTTCCACAAGAATATCTTGGTCCAGATTAAGTTTATTATTTCAACCAAGTGTTTGTGAGGTCCTACAAATGACCCTCTACATGCAAGTCGTATAGTATGACAGACTATGTATTATTTCTTCCTTCTTGCTTTATACAAGAGTTTTCACCATTCACCAGACAGTAGCCTAACATGCTTAATAACGTAATATGTTACTGAGTAAGTGGGCCTACTAGGCTTGACTAGCGTAAGCTATATTTCTAGCTCCATATTGCCAATGTACTATTTGCAACTTCTTTTTTTTCTCCTTGCCCTTTTGTTGCATTAGATGTGTATTTGATGCATAATAATGTGACAATAAAAATGATGATGATGAAATGATGATGATGATAATTTGTTACTTGTATTGAGCTTATTAGCTAAGTCTTGTTACATTTATCTTTTATTTTGAGTTTATGGATCATCATCAATACAAAATGTACATTACCGTTTTACTATCATTTTGTCACGCAAATTGGCTATTGTACTAAGCATAGTCAACTTATAATCACCGGTTTTTGTAATTTTAGGTTGCCATTTTAGTTTTATGACGTCATCATAATAATTATGTAGCACCAGTTATCTGTTGCGTCAGTAATTTGGAGTCTTTATTTTAGCTAAGGCAATAAAATATTGAAAATAGGTTTAATTAACAGTATTTTAACATTATTAGACAATATATAGCAGACATTTTGAATTTGGTCGGCCAGGTTGGCTTTATGACGTCATCATAATAATTGAATAGCATCAATTTAATGTTTTAATTGTAATTTGGGATGTCTTTGTCAATTTATTCAAAAAATATTACTAACTGCCTAAATTTACCGTCTTTTAACATTTTTAAGTAACATAATGACAGCCATTTTAAATTTATGACGTACGCGAGTCTTTTAGGTGGCCTAAATTTTTGCAGTAATAACTAATAATTATCTACACATATATGTGAACCCTGTAGCATATTTAGCACTTTTGTCATCCGTGTAAAGATCTTGCAGGTTTTTTTTGTTGCAAAGCCACCTGACGAAGAAAGCATATGGGTTGGCTCGCAGCAGTGATATGTCGTTGACCCCTGACCCGAGCGCGATCGATCGCTGCAGCACAGCAGTCGAGTTTTAAAATTGAATATAGCTGCAAGCAGCGATGACCGGGTTTCGACACAAGTGGCAGCATAAGAGCAAAAAAAATTAGATTGTGCGCATAATTAATGAGGTACAGGATGCAGTGTCATAAGGTCTCCCATCATACCAGATATGAAGTCTGTAGCACTTGTGGTTACCAAGTTGTGGACATGTAGGTATATTTAAGGTCAAAGGTCATCGAGGTCACATGATATTTTGTCAAAAATATTGTATTGCTAAGTTATCCCTATATACCAAAAATCAGACCTCTAGCTCTATTGGCTGGCACAGAATTAGATATGCGCATAATTAATGAGGTACAGGATGTGGTATCATAAGGTCTCCCATCATACCAAATATGAAGGGTGTAGCTCTTGTGGCTACTTAGTTATGGCCATATATATATATTTGAGGTCAAAGGTCATCGAGGTCACATGACATTTTGTCAAAAAAATTGTATTGCTAAGTTATCCCTGTATACCAAAAATCGGACCTCTAGCTCTATTGGCTGGCTCAGAATTAGATATGCGCATAATTAATGAGGTACAGGATGTGATGTCATACGGTCTCCCATCATACCAAATATGAAGGGTGAAGCTCTTGTGGTTAGTTAGTTATGGCCATATATGTATATTTGAGGTCAAAGGTCATCGAGATCACATGACATTTTGTCAAAAAAATTGTAATGCTAACTTATCCCTATATACCAAAAATCAGACCTCTAGCTCTATTGGCTGGCTCAGAATTAGATATGCGCATAATTAATGAGGTACAGGATATGGTGTCATAAGGTCTCCCATCATACCAAATATGAAGGGTGTAGCACTTGTGGTTACTTAGTTATTGACAGATACGTATTTTCAAGGTCAAAGGTCATCGAGGTCACATGACATTTTGTCAAAAAAATTGTATTGCTAAGTTATCCCTATATACCAAAAATCGGACCTCTAGCTCTATTGGCTGGCTCAGAATTAGATATGCGCATAATTAATGAGGTACAGGATGTGATGTCATACGGTCTCCCATCATACCAAATATGAAGGGTGTAGCTCTTGTGGTTACTTAGTTATGGACATTTACGTATATTCAAGGTCAAAGATAATCGTGGTCACATGGCATTTTGTCAAAAAAATTGTAATGCTAAGTTATCCCTATAATTTTGTCCCGTCAATTTATAAACCGGAATCTATTGCTCAAAATGACTACGGGATGACGCCACCAAGAGGGCGGAATGGAATTGAAATCGAAAATGCAGTGTGATTCCAAAGCTGGATTTGGAATCAAAATGCATCGGCTGTGCAATTTGTTTTAGGTAATTGAACCCGATTGTTTACTGTCAGTGGCATTTACAGCACGTTACAGAAAAGAATTTAACATATCAAACAAGTTTAACCCCTGATTGTCACTAAATATACATAAAATTCACATATGGTGGAATAAATCGCGTGAAGACATTTGTCATATATCCGAAACTGAGTCTTCATCTTAAAGTTGAAGTTGGACTACAGGTACGTATGCTTACACGTTTATTTTGTAATGCCAATTAATCCCAAATATAGACATTTAGGAAGTTACACCTTAACTGTAAACCGTGTGTCTTTGTTGTGTGAGGTCCTGTTAAGACTCGACTTTTGTGTTGGCGCGGAATCTTTCGGTTTAAAGGAGGCTAGAGAGATTTTGGTGATGGGTTTGCGATCTCCAATATGGCGGCTTTAGTATAGGCATGTGGCTGCTTGGCCATCTTTGCGTTAATATGGCCAAGAACGAGGTCGATGTGGGGAAATAATGTCGCATTTGCACAGTTAGCTAGTCTGTATGTAATCGATAGGTCAGT
>LD347519.1:0-11584 GCA_001465055.1 Ptychodera flava
GAACCCCTGTAGTCAAGAGGAGTATGAGATATTAATGTACATATATGATATTGATTCAGAGGAGGAACATGTAAGCTGGTTGAATATCTTGTTAGGGTTTGTTGTGTAATCTGTGCCAGAACATGTAAGCTCGTTTGTTGTGAAATCTGTGCCAGAACACAAATGCATATCATCAACTTTTGAACATATTCCTTGAAAAATATGATCCAGTCAAAATTAAAAATCTGTACAAAAATGTGAAAAAAGCACTCCTCTGTATAGCAGCAAACTAACTTAGTGGATCTTCCTGGGAAAAATGAATATTGAATTTAATTGAGATGTCCTCTTTCTCTACTGAAGTGTTTTGATGTTGTTTTTATTACAGGATGCTGAAAATAATCCAGTCTGTCGGAGGTTACAGTTAAAAGATTTTATTCCGTGTGTCTTCCAGCGGCTAACAAAATATCCTCTACTATTGGATAATATTATCAAATACACTCAAAGTATGTATGGTTTATTAGTCCCAATGTGATCAAAGTTTACTTTCCTTTCAAAATAAAAATCAGAGAGGATCATTAACCTTGTCATTGTCATCAGACGTATCGTAGTACTGTGGGGAGTACATGATTAGACGTAGTACTGTGGGGAGTACATGATTAGACATAGTACTGAGGGGAGTACATGATTAGAGGTAGTACTGTGGGGAGTACATGATTAGACATAGTACTGTGGGGAGTGCATGATTAGATGTATTGTAGTGCTGTGGAGAGTGCAAGATTAGACGTAGTGCTGTGGGGAGTACATGATTAGACATAGTACTGTGGGGAGTGCATGATTAGATGTATTGTAGTACTATGGGGAGTACATGATTAGACGTATTGTAGTACTATGGGGAGTGCATGATTAGATGTATTGTAGTACTGTGGGGAGTGCATGATTAGACGTATTGTAGTACTGTGGGGAGTACATGATTAGACGTAGTACTATGGGGAGTGCGTGATTAGACGTATTGTGGTACTGTGGGGAGCGCAAGATTCCACAAATGATATAATTTAACCACTCACTTAAAAAATCTAAAAACCGAATTTCTCTCTCCCAAAAAATCAATCTATATCATATTCCTTAATATTTCCAATGTTGATCAATATTTCCTTGATCGACAACCTGGCCCATTGTAAATTCTCTTAAATATCACTACTTAGCTGTATCAGCCACTGAGTCGCTTTTTATGAATCAACATGAACATTTCATCTGTCAAGATCATTGTAAAAACCATACTGGTGTACCCAAGTGTTTTAATATCGTCTTTTCAACACAAAAATTGTGTTTACAAAACTATATTATTCACAAAATCAGTTATTGTAATTTTTTGCTCACGTGTTTACACACGTGGGCATATGTCGCAGCGATGTCTGTCTGTCTGTGTGTCCGTGTGTCCGTCTGTCTGTCTGTCTGTCTGTCTGTCAGTCTGTCTGTTGGTCCGATATCTCAAAAACGGCTGGTCAGATCAGAATCAAATCTGGTACATATATTCAGTTAGCAAATGGCAAGAACTGATTAGTTTTTAGCCCACATTTGGTTTACCAATGTGAGGTTATGGGCTGAATCAGTTCATTTGCATCTGATTTGCATGTCTGTATATTTGTGGGTATGTGCGGATGTATGTCCGTCACACACAAAGGCTCCCATACCGCCAAAGCTACCATCTCAGTTTTTGGTGTACAGGTAGATGCTGGGGTTGAGATGTGAATTTGTTCAAATGAACACATCAGTGTCAAAATTGTGCAAATGAGGTATGAAAAAGTGAAATCCTGCAAATGTACAGGAGGCATGCCATTGAGAAACAGGCAAACTCCACTGATCTTGACTCATTTCCTGTCATTGTTTATGAACTGTTACATATTAACTGACCAGCTGCAACCATAGACAGTAGATGGGGAAGACCGTTTATACTAAACTAAGAGGGGCTTGTTTCTGATATGCATGTTGCTAAAGTTGACCTCCAGTACCTAAAGTTAGACCTTAAAGGTCTGGTGAAATGCCCATGTTGTAAAATCACAGAAATACAGTTGATGGTCTATAAAACAGTCACATTCATTTCTTTTTTTCGTTTAGCGCGCGTGATTATGAAATATGGCAAAAGAAAAATGCGATGTGGGCGTGTCTGCCGAGCCTCTCCAGTCGACTTTTTTCGGCTTTCCGAAGTTTGCCCGACACCGTATCTCATAACAGGAAGTAAAGTATTTCACACCTCCGTAAGCTCCCCACGGGGGGTAACTTCTAGGTTTTCCGCTTACATGATCAGGACAGTGTCCTCATTCAATTTCACTATGGGAAGACGTTGTTCTTTTGGTGGCTGTGACAGCGGCAAGAACGTAACGGCTCAACTGCAAACTTTTTCAAGTTCCCGTCAAATGTTGAGTGTTTGAACCATATGTGCTTGTCTCTTCTGGTTCGTATGATCAGCCACGGTCCCTGAGCCTGCCTCGCTACACGCTACACAGTTGGGACTGCGATGCAAATCAACTGCATGAACACCAACACTGAACGTTGCGACTACCATTAAAACGAACAACAACACGGAAAGTGGAGATCACGATACAAATACCCAGTACAAATCATGGAGCACAGTCCCTCTGCAGCTCTGGACTGTGGGCATGGAGGTCATTAAAATGAAGAACAATAGGGAATACCGGACCACGAGGACCGCGACGCAAATCGACCGCAACATGGATTAAAATGCACAAGACGGAACAGCCAGACCGCAATGCAAATCAACTGCAACATCGAACCTTGTGGCCTCGATTAAAATTCGTATGTCTGCTATGTAGGCCTATAGCCAAAAGTTTCAATTCTCGCGAGCGGGCGTTCCTATGCCTGCAGTACAGTAGACAAAGTGATGTCAAATTTATCGCGAGGGCTCGATTGCGTACGTCTAAGTTTCAATTCTCGCGAGAGCTATTTATGCATGCTGTGGACGTGGACTAGACTAAATAACGTCGAATCTCTCGCGAGACTTGGCTCGATTGCAAATACGTACGACGAAAGAACGCAATACGGAAGATACAGTTTTGCGAATCGCCGAGAGAGAAGCGCAGGTCAACAAAAGAATAAAAACAGCCACGTTTTCTCTTTATTTTGCCATATTTTTTAAACAAAAATCAGTTTCGCCACTGTGTCAAATTAGGATCTTTTTTTTTTCGCCACTTCGGATTTCGATTCGCATTGACGAACGTGGCGAATAGGCAGCGCGAGCACCGGTGTTTTGTTAGCGGATACCGGGCAGAGATAATGCGGCGTGGGACCGCTATTCGATGTAAATGAAAACATCTGTGAGGTCACAGACGGCCAACCTTGACTCCTGCTGAGGGCGTGACCTGGGTGTCGCAAAATGACCCGATGAAAGCCGCGCATAGAAATATCAAAAAAAAAATAACACTTGCGCGTACTTATAGGTTGCAATTCTGTTGCGAGTGTAATAGTATTGCCCCCCTGGAAGATTTTCAGTCTCAAGAACGGGACCATTTCACCAGACCTTTAATTACTTTTGTCATTCTTGTTTTTCTGGTTTAAATATTTCTTGTCGTTTTTCTGGTTGTACTGAGCAGAAATCATTGTCATAACATCAACGTAGAATTTACCTCCACTGAACAGATAGAAACAACATTTATTGTTGATCATTGGTAACCCATACTGGTATATACCAATTCTGATCAAATTTGAGCGACACCGTATAATTGCGGTATTTTTTGTGAGTGTTGCTTGCATACTTTTTACTCATTTGCATAATTAATGATTTTAGAAAAAATGGATATACATTAAAAACGACTACACACAATTTGATGAGATTTGCTACAAATGTTGATCACACCAAGATATATCAGCAGTGGGAACCATTAAGGGGTTATATGAAAGATAGTTGCTAATTTGCATATTTAATGAACTTTTCTAATTAGGGATATATGTCTGATTTGACTCTATCAAAATTGACCAAACTTGGTATTTATATTAAAGATACTATTATTTAACATTATTGAAAGTCATTAAGCGTTTTAACTTTAGCCAATTCCTAATTTGCACATTTAATGAACTTTGCTAATTAGGAATATACATTTGAATTGACTGGACCGACGTTGATGAAACTTGCTACATGTATTTGGAGCTACTATGATACAACATTTTGAAAGTCTTTAAGCATTTTTACTTCAGCCAATTCCGAATTTGCATATTTAATGAACTTTCCCAATTAGGGATATATATCTGAATTAACTTGATTGTAGTTGTTGAAACTTGCTATATACATCAAAGATACTGTGATATAACATTATTGAAAGTCAAAAGACATTTTTACTTCAGCCAATTCCAACTTTGCATATTAAATGAATTTTCATAATTAGGGATATTTATCTGAATTGACTTGATCAAAATTGATGAAACTTGCTATGTACATTAAAGACACTATAATACAATATTATTGAAAGTCATTAAGCATTTTCTCTTCAGCCAACTCCTAATTTGCATATTTAATGAATTTTCCTAATTAGAGATATATATCTGTATTGATTTGACCAAAGTTGACAAAACTTGCCACATATATTGCAGATACCATAATACAACATTATTGACAATCATTAAGCATTTTTACTTAAGTCAATTCCTAATTTACATATTTAATGAACTTTGCTTATTAGGGGTATATACTGGGATTTACTTGATCAAAGTTGGCAAAACATGCTATGTACATTGATGATTATACCTGGTTAAATCAATATCGAAAGTCATTTCACATTTTCATGTCAGCTAATTTATAATTTGCGTATCTAATGAGCTTTCACAGCTCGGCATATATGGCTTGAAGGACTTGGCCAATGGTAATTACACTTGCTATATAAAATGGTGATACAATGACAGCAGTCAAAGAACTTTATTTTTATTTCAGCTAATTATAAATTTGTATACTTCATGACCTTTTAGAATTATTGTTCATTATGTTGATCATAGTACTTTCAATGAAGTTGCAAACATGTGGCAAAGGTTCAAATTTACACATAACTGCAATGTATAATGAAACACGTGAGCATTTTCAGTTCATATCTGGTTAGTACATTTAACTCCCTGTGGTGTAAATAATTATGTCATGCATGCACCAAGAACTATTTAAGCTTGAACCATCTTAGTTTTGACAGTCAGTTGAAATGTTGAATCGACTTGTCAAATATTGCATAGTGATATAAATATTTCAATGAATTGTCAAGTATTGCATTGTTTTAATCAAACTTTGCACCACAAAGTACATCCTTATTTTGCATATATCTAAAGAATGGAAACTTCATATTGTTTTCTGTTGTTTCTATCTGTCAGACAAGTCACCAGATCATGAGAAGGTCACACAAGCAAGAAATTGTTGCAAAAATATATTAGAACATGTGAACACTGCAGTGAGGGAAGCTGAAAATCAATTGCGACTTCAAGATCTGATAAAGAAGACGGACAGGACTCCATTTGACAAGTCCAGTCATACCTTTGTGTCTGAGTTCAAAGTAAGTTTGTTTTAATTTTCTTCCTCAACTCATTTTTGGCTCCTTTTCCTCTGTCTACACATCATATCTGTTAGTAGACAGGTTTATGGAGCCTATAACTAGAAAACTATCAGACCAAACAATGAGTTTACTTGGTTGACTGTAAGGGTCAAAGTTCACCTTGAGTTAGACAAGTATGCAATGAAATATCTCAAATTTCAGTTATAAACACTTTAAGTACTCTGAATCTAGGTGGGATTTAATATAAGCATAGGTTTATATAATGAAAGAAAAACAAAACAATAAAAGAACAAACTGATCTCCATTACTGAACTCATTCAAGTATAACCCCATGCTCATATATTAGCCTCTCCACCAATTAAGAGAATTTTAAAATCGAAATGTTAGAAGAGTGAAATGGGTTGTTAATGTTTGTAGAATTACATTTCAGATCAAAGAAACTATCAAAAGATATTAAAATAATTGGACATTGATGTTCCCATGACCGCATCATCAGGAACATCGACAGTTTTTCTAGTACAAATACAATGCAAAACTGTAGCTCTCTGTCACCATCACCTAAATAGAAGAGTTATACTCAAAAGTCACATCCGCCATTGTTTATTGTCATTCATGTCCATGATAAACAATAAACTCACACAGGCGCAATTCCAACGACTGTTTCCCTTTAAAACAAAGGCATAGTATTTCACAAAGTATTGCATTTGAAGCCACACTCTCCATAGAAGCCACATTCTGACTTTGCAACATTGTCATTGTGATTTTTCCTTTAGAATTTGAATAATTCATACAGAACAAGTCAGCATCTTAAGTAAACAACACCATAGCAGTGAAATTTGTAATATTCATCAAACGCAAACAATCTATTTTGTGCACGATATCTAGATGTACCTCATCATCATAGCTGCAACATTTCAATTATATGATGTAGATTATGACAGACATGTTTTAACTTCCATCAATCACCATCGTACCTTGGATACAGTGTTTACAGTTGTATGGTCCCACACAACCTTTGAGCGCAGTTCTGACAACTGTACCCCATTTAAGTCGTGCTTCACTGTCATGTTACCCAGGGAAGTAATATTGCTAGAGTTTTCAGGAGATTTTTGTGAAATACTTCTGCTTTTGTCCACTCTAATCTACTTTCTTGCTTTGAATGACAGAATATTGATTTGATGGCACGGAAGTTGATACATGACGGTCCTTTGACATGGAGGCAAGGTCGTGCCAAGTCAGTTGGTAAGACTGCTATTATGCTTAAGTATCTTACTCTCTTTTCATTGTTATCATTATGATGTTATTTTAAGTCTTCACTCTCAAAAATGGGGGGGGGAGGCATGTCAATGGATCTAAAGGTTTGTCTCAGTCTGTCCATCCATCGATCCACAGCCACTACTGAAAGGTGCGTGGACTGATTTCATTCTAACTTTGAACAAGAACAATGCATTATGAAATACATCATGAAATACTTATGCATATACATTTATATTGTGATATTATCATTGCCACTATGCTGATATTTTGTTCTGATTTGTTATGCCACGAGTCATCTACGTAGGAATGTAAGAACAGATCTTGTTCAAACTTTGTACCTAGACAATATACTGTAAAATATATTTACATGTCAATTTATGTAATACTATATGGCCACCGGACTGCCACTTTGTTGCAATTTTTCAATTTCTATAGCCACTATGCAGACATGCCTGCATAAATTCATTCAACCTTGGTACAAGGACAATTTACCATGATGTCAATTAGGATGACAATCTATTTTTGCCACCCAGTATGCATTTTGTCATTATCTTTTCATGTTGTGAACCATTTCATTGACACACTTGAACAGATGACATTCAAAGGTTGTAAAGGAGAGTGTACCGTGACATGCTATGTCAGTTTGTTTCATATTATAATAAAACATTGCCACCAAGCGATCATTTGAGCCATAACGCCGAGGTGAATATAATTTTAATATGCATATCAATTTGTGCTAGTATAGGAAGCAACTTGGAACAATAGCTATGAATTTAACTAATTCATAGCATGTATAAAGTCATATGGCCACACACTTCTATGATTCTAAATCACAGTGTATCTAACAGAGTAATTGATCAACTTTCAGATCTCCATGTACTCCTACTTGAAGATCTTCTAGTTCTTCTGCAAAAAGATGATAACCGATATATATTAAAGTGTCATAGCACTACAACGCAGACAGGACAGGAACAAGTCAAGAACACACACAGTCCTATCATCAAACTAACCAATTTACTCTGCAGAAATGTTGCCACAGGTACGACTTCTAAAGAAACTGCTTCCAATCTGTAGCTTTAGTGAACCATCCCTATACACATGTTTGTGTTGCTAAATTCTCAACTGATGTTATTGGTCAGCTTGGAGAGTTCATAGTATGATTGGTAGATCATTGCAGTGTGGTTAACATGAAGACCTTAAGTAGTGTTTGTCATCCTAGCGACCTTACAGTTTGATTGATCATGCTGAATAATTATAGTTGGTCAAAATTAAAAACTCATTGTACAATTGTTCAGCTTCATGCAAGATACCAAAGTTAATAAGTCACTGTCAGTATCACTTGCTGAGTTCTTATCTCCCATGGAAAACAGTAAGGAACGTAGACCGGTGGTTTACGATGTGTAGACTGCTGTTTGATGAGTGTGTTATCTTCTGGGAGAATAATCTGCAGGGATGTGTTCACATCAAATGTTACATACTATATTTCTATAATCCCTATGTGGGATGTCAAAAAATATGTAACACAGGATCATTATAATTGTTTTAAGAAGTAAAAAATGGATGTGTTTGCTTTGTTAGACTGTTATGAGAATGGTTCTTTTCACAGAGCCAGGGAAGTAGAAGAGATTAAGGGAAGATAACTCTCAGCAAGTAGAAGGACACATTGTAAAGGATATTGATAGGGTCCTACCAACTTTGCTATCTGAGTCATTTTATCCTCTGCCGTATGTATTTTGTATGTAGGCTCTATGCTGTATGGTACTACGTCATGCTTCACTCACTGATCCCAAAATTTAAAACAAAAGTTTTCATGCAGTATTAGGTTGGAAATCTATTCCAAACAGAATTCTCACAAAAGTACTGTCAACTAAGCCAAGCCTCTATGCCTTTATCTATCCAGATAAGAAAGCATTTTTCTTGGTAAGTACTTCACAAGTGGGACCACAGATATATGAGCTTGTGGCTTCAACTGGAAATGAAAGAAAAATCTGGTCAGACAAAATCACACAGCAGGCTGATGGAGTGAACAAACTAAGTAACAAAAGAAGAGGTGGAAAAGTGGTTACATCACCAAGTCACCTTCCTCCGCCACCAGACTTCAATGAAGCTGATGAAGAAAAAATCAAGCCATCGTTGTTAGCAAAGTAAGTTTGTCTCACTTATCGAGACAGGAAAGAATATTTGTAAATTTATCCAGACTTATGCACCTCCAGAGTGAAAGATTTAAAACTTTTGCTCAAACTTTCCTCAAGGAATCTTTTGACCTTCTCTTTCAAAATCCAGAATAAAAATCACGAACCACCATGCAAATTTTGGGACCGATATTTGAAATTCAAAACAGCTGCCATTCCTATGTAAACTCTATGGAGAAAAACAAAATAGCAGACTAACATGGTGAAAATTTTCCATACACCAAAAGCTTTAAAATAAATCCTTATAAAAGTTTGAGAATCAAAATATGTGTCCCTTGGGCAGTACTTTAGAATATGTTCATCTAACACTGCACTGTTAAGTGATGGATGTTACAACAAGAATCAAAGAGATCTGTATAATAAAATGCAAGTCCCTATCCACATCTATTGCTGTGTCTGTTTTCTAAAGGAAATACCCAGGGACATTATAGAATTTACAATGATCACCAAGTGCATGGCTATGTGGAATATAGAAAAACTCTCCAGAACTCTTACCACATGGACAAAACCATTGTCACAGCAATTGTTAGTGTCAGTAATTGTAATGAAATCTTTCTCTGAATGTCCAATTGTGAAGTTTTGATAGAGAAAATGAATATGTGATTATTATTCTTTGATAAAAGGATAGCAACTGTGAACCCCAACAATTATTAGTCATATTGGATGTGGAAGTTTACTTCTTGTAATGTGTACTCTCTATTCATTTATATGAATGAACCCATCTAACACATGCAATATCGTAAATTACTGAATGGCTCCATTCATAATGAAAGTTTTCTGGAGAATTGAATGTAGATATCATGCAGCAGCAAGTGTACTGATGGTTCATAATAAAATGCTGAATAAAGTCAATCTGAAAATTTGGGGATTGAAATAAGGAAGGATGTGCAAGTTATTTATCACACTAATGTTTTGGTGTTTGCTATGATTTAAACACATCAAGAGACTTTTGAAATTAAGTACTTTACATGGGCACACCAGGCTGTTCTTCCACTGAGTTTTATCATTTCTGTGGACTCCAATTATCACAGATTCTTTAGGGACCATCTCAGATTGTTGCATAAATTCAAAAAGGGAAATTCATTAATTTATGGGGAAGGGGGTTTGACCTCCATTTAATTAGTGAACGTCACTTTCTCTCTTTTATATTATGATTGCAAGTTCTCTTTACATTGTGTGTAACAATAAACCAAAACTGCACACTTGTATCAACAATTTTTGCTGTAACTATTTCCAACTCATTTGTGTCATACTGACGGTGGTTAATACTCTATTTTGATTGATTACTTCACGATGTAATGTGGCGGGGGAAACATATTCCTCAGTACCTGTAGCAAGATGCTACATTGTACTCTCAAGCAGACTTTAGCATTTCGCATTTTGTATTTTCGTTAAGGGGGAGGGGTTTTTTATGTAAGTGAAGGACTTTCGTTTCTTGAACTTATGTGACAATCAGAGACAATCCCTTACATGAAGTGAAAACAATATGAGGAGGTAATGGCTTTAATACAAATTGAGTTTTAAATGCTTCAATAAGAAGAGTTGCAATCAGAATTCATCCTTTGCCTTGTTGTATTAACTTTTGTAATGAAGTGTTTAAAGTGAAATTGATTCTTTCGAAGTTGATAATAGAGTTTCTTACAATCTTTATCCAAAATTCTTGTCTGCAGCATTGTTAGTGACACTGAAAAGTTTAATGTCAAGAATAAGAGTGGAAGCCTGGACAACCTTGACCACATTGGATATGAACACAAGGTCAATCCTGTAGAAATCCAAAACCCACCAAGGCTGATTAATCCAGATGATGTGGTTGTGACCAATCATCAAGTGAAATTTGAAAAGCCAGATGCTTTAACTATGCTTTCTCCAATACAAAGACTCAGAAAAATCGATGAAACGTTACACAATGCATTGATTGAAAAAAATAGAATTATTTCAGAAATATTGGGATTGCCCATGGAAGAATATGATGACAGTGAGCAGGTGAGTGATGATGTAGCATTTTTAGAGAACTTTAAGAATCCTCTATTCTTGTATTCTTGGTTTTAAGGGGTGCTACACCCAACACAGCGTATTTTGCTCCAAAATCACTTTTTTGCAAATATTTGTTCAATTTTAATTAATTTGTTAACCCAAAATTAAGATATTGGTTTGGTTTATCTATTAACTTGTAAAGCAGTTGTAAAGTTTTCTTTGCCACAACAATTGTTGAACACATTACTGAGGTGTTACACAGTGTACTAGATGAACATCTGCTATGACAACTCATTTGATTGTCTCTTTTCTCAGTTGTCACAGTATGAAGACGAAGTGTATGATCCCAAGCGTATTGTTCATGATGTAATGTTACAAAGTAACAGACTGCTAACAGCAACCAATGACCACATGACCAGTATATCACATGATCAACATCTGGGGTCAACAGGTATGTATATTCATACAATACAGATGTAAAAATTTATCCTGAAATGCATATTTCAAATTTTACTCCAAGTTGAACTACAAAGTCCAAGTACTCTAACATGTATTATTTTTAGTCATTTAGACCAAAGGTAAAACACACCAATGGGATAGTTTTGCATATGCCCTATGCTGTAGATGGAGAGGTCTCACAAA